>JAQGBS010003150.1:0-11953 GCA_034698545.1 Acrobeloides obliquus
TAAACTTTGATTATCCAGAAGTTTGGTGAGAAAGATTACCTTCTACCGAGTTATTTGTGCGGCCGGTGCCATTGAGTGTTCGAGCAAAGACATGTGGTCCCCTGTTAGTCGGTCAAGTGATGTGTCGTCTAATTGAAGAGTCGACGAAGTGAGAAGTCGATTAACTGTCACAGTCATCGATTTAACGTTTTCGACGAAGATATGGTACATGGGTCGACCAGGTGACGTAGTCGACCAAGTGACATTTCGACTAAGTGACGGGTCGACTAAGTGACGTGTTGACCAAATGACGTTTCGACTAAGTGACGCAGTCGACGAAGTGACGTTTTCGACGAAGTGACGTGAAACCCTGGCCCCATATCTCGGACGAATAAAAAGATTTTTCGATGGGATTTTTTGGTGCCAAAAAAATATTCTTGGTGCCAGAAAAAATATTTTTGGTGACAAAAAATAGAACCTCTTCGATTCACTATACTAAGACAATCTTTTTAGGCCCCCTATGTTCAAAATTTTTGTCACAAAATGGATTTTTTCGAACAAGCGCTGCAAAATTACACTATGGTTTAGAGAGATATTTTAAAAATTTGTTCAATATTTTTTAAGACATTTGCAAAAAATACCATTTCTTTTTCGCCAATTAAGATATGCAAATTTCTAGCCGCTTCAATTAGTTGATGTACCGCTTGTATTACATTGGATTGAATTAAGTGTCGATAAAATTTAATGTCAATTTCAGTGAATCCGTCCATATGAAGAATCCTAAAGGTTATAATTATATAACCCTTGATAAAAATCTTACCTCATTTGTTTAAAAATAGTACTTTTCCCAGATTCTGGGCCACCTAGCAACAAAATTTTGATAATATCATGGCGTGAAACCTTTTCTTTTATCGAAATTTCATCACCCACTTTATTACTTTTTTTGGTAGCATAGATTTCACTTGTACCACTCTTACTCGGGATTTCATTTTCCTCTGGTAAATCGCATAGAAAACACAGCCACGACATGCTAATGAGAAAAGAGATAATAATTTTGAAATAACACGATGTTTAGTATAAAAGGATAAAAAAGCGTTAAACTTCATCTATTGAATAAAACAATCCAGCAGATATATTAATCGTAGCTTAAAATAAAATTCTTAGAACAAAGAAAAAATTGTTCAAGCGCATTTAAATTTTTTACGTACATTTATTCTAGATTGAAAATAGCATTCAAGCCATAAGCTTAATAAAATGGTCATGGGTTAACACTAATATAATTTGATCAAAGTAGGCTTTGCGCAAATTGTTAATCAAAATTTGCTTGATTTACTCAAACTTTAAACAATTCTACGAAGGGGGAACAGACACTCTCAACCCACGGACCACTCAACCCATGAATAACTCAGCCCAGAACAATTCAACTCACGGACAACTCAATCCATTTTTGGTAAAAAATAGACATTAATTCCGGACAACTCAACCCATGAACAACTCAACCCTGAGGGAAAAAACCAAGTACTGTTTTTTGCCTTTTCAACGGAAAACACGCTAATTTCGACTACAACAGGGTTTTCGGTCATGGAGAATTCAATGACATTTATAATTTATGCACGATTACGCAGGGATGCCATGCACGACCACGATGACACCAAGACCTCGGTACTTATTCAATAACTCCTCAACCAGAGAATTTAACAAATATCCAAATAATAAACAATAGCAAAAACTGATATAAAAATAGCTAAGAGGCTTCTACTTAGCGCTTATTTCCATACCATATTTCGCGTTAACAGTGATGAGAAATAGAATTGTCTTGATTTTTGCCCAAAAATTTGGTGAGACCAAATTTTTGGGTCAAAAATCAAGCGACGAAGCTGGGTATCGAACCCAGCGATCTTTCGGGTAACATCCAAACAAGCAACCTATTGCGCCACTGAGGCACATCGTCCCACAGCCTTAAATTCTTTATCATTTTTTCTCAATTTTGACAATTCTGTTGACCGATGTTAAATTTTGAGTAAGTGGATTCGCTCGCAAAGTTTGTCCCCAAGCTCCTTTCGCAAAATCTTTAAAAAATATGTACGGTGAAACCTCGATTTAGCGCCCCCGGAAAAGGACGCTAAATCGAGGTTTCACTGTATTTTAAAACGATATCTTACCGTTCCATTGAAGAATTAAAATTCATAGATTGAAACTTTTGTGTTGCTGCCGGCTCGTTTTGCATAGTAACACCCCAGAATGTAACTTCACTTTTTGCGTATTCTTCAAAAAATCTAAACAATTATTTAATTTTATCTTAAAATTGTTTGAAAATGTAGTATCCGATCACATCCTAACCCCTCCTCTTGTCCTGGCGACGGTTGTCCCACTTTCCCCGACTAACTCTCTTTGTGCCGCAAGGACAATCAGTCATCATGTAAGTGAAAACCACAACCAGTCGAAAATTACATCTTATGTTGTTATTCATAGTGGAAGAACACTTTAGGATCTTATCCTAGTTCTACAATCCGTTACTTATGATTGTCAATATTTTGCCTAATTTAAAAATTTCTTCCTGTCAATATTGTAACACTATATGATAATAAATGGTGTCGGTAATTAAAAACATATAAGTCAGATCCTACAATGATGACCCCGACGTGACAGAGTAATCCGACAGATCTTGATTCCCTTGGTATCGACTATAGGATAGTGTGATTTCAACTTCCACAAATGACTCCTCCGTTATTGTTGACCCTCCCTAAGGCATACTAAAATATAAACTCAGAAACTTTATCCTATAAGTTGCGGATGATGAATTTATATGTCCCCACACTACATGGCAGACCCGGATACTACAAAAGTTACCTAACAAAATAACCCCCCCCCCCCCCCCACCTTGCCGACCTATGTTAAACATAAGTGCATAACAAAATAGCTTGACCTAACAGTCCAAGTATACTAATATCTAATCCAGAAAATACCTTCCAAAGATAGTCCAGAAGAAAAACAAAGAAGCTATGAAACAATTTATGTTCGTGCTCGAAATTCGCGGTGACAAGGATAGTCACTGTTATTACTTGTAAAGCCTTAGGGTCGCCACGGATAGCGTCCGGATTGTCGTAACAGCGTTACGATGCGTCCGGATTGTCGTAACAGCGTTACGATGCGTCCGGATTGTCGTAACAGCGTTACGCTGCGTCCGGATTGTCGTAACAGCGTTACGATGCGTCCGGATTGTCGTAACAGCGTTACGCTGCGTCCAGATTGTGGGCTGTGGTGACAGACTCCAACTTTGTCACGACATCAGCAAGGAAAGATCGCGTCCGGATTGGCTGTTACGACGCGTCGAGATTTGAATAGGAATACATTAAAGAATGACAAACAATTTAATGTATGAAAAATGATTCTAATGTATAAGACTTCGTGGCGAACTAGAAGTGCACTTGATTGAAGCTCAGGAGGTAGTCAACCGTCGTAACTGGTGACGACAATCCGGACGCGATCTTTTCTTGCAGCTGTCGTGACAAAGTTGGACACTGCCGAAGACAGCCCACAATACGGATGAATCCGGACACGTCGTAACACCTGTTACGACAATTCCGCTAAAACTTCTTATTTTTTGAATTTTATGATGCCTGGCTTTTCGCTTTAATACAGTTTCCCTGATTCAATGTGTAAGAGCAGAAGTTGTTATAAATTTGTTAAAATAATGTGTTATTAACATTATCTAGTCCTTGTAACCCGGTTATAATCTCATCAACTTGCGACTTTACCAAAGAAGTTGTATCGCACCAAAGAAGTGCAATCGTAATCATTTGGCTACCCTCCCCTCTACTTGATTACGTAATATCTGAATGACCCTTAATCTCTTTTATTTCTTTTGACACTTTTCCCTTTAACATTAATCTTTAGCCTACATTAGCAATAGTTGAATTAGATCCGGCTATGGTTGAAATATCAAAACATGGTTTAGTGTCAAAGAATCATTGAGGCAAAAAATTTTAATTGAAAATGGAATGAATGATCTTAAAGTAAACAATGAAAAAGGTATTCTTGAAATAACTTTTTACTTAGAAATTGTTTAGAACATACATGGACAGCACCCCAGGTGGAATTTTCAAAAAAACCCACAACCCCCATTTGGTCCCCTTCCCGATGGGGTCGAAAAGTTGGAGACCAAAAAAAGATTGACAAATTTAAAAAATTTTTTCCAAAAGTAAATATGCGGCTCCAAGCAACCTACTTTTCGACTATTAATCCTCAATTTGTCAGCCTTTCGACCCACATTCTACGTCCTTCCACCCACAACCCCCCAGATGAAAAACCTGGGGCCTACCCTTGTATGGTTTAGGAAATCAGTTTGACACCATCTTTGGCACTATAGCTTTCGCCACTTTCGTGTCAATAAACATTTAATTTCAGACTAATTGAGTTGCCTGATTTGCAATAAATATGTATATTGACACGACTATGACGAAAGTTATGTGGCGACAGTTATGTGGCGAAAGTTATAGCTTTTTGGCGGCGTGGCGAAAGTTGTCGTGGCGTATAGGTTGGTAACGTTCACAATAGATTGCCTGTACACATGAACTAACGAACACAAGCGCTTTATATATGTATAGTATACGTAGATTGAGTTAGAATGGATTGTGCAAGTAAAAGAAATAAACTTTAAAACTTTATAGAAAATACATAATACATACAAATCATCTTATTGACAGCTTTGACGGCTGACAACCGTTCGGTTCTCTTACATTCCGAGCGACTGACACGCAAATCGATTGGAGTGATTTATCGCCGGCTCTCCTCCCAAAACAGGTTCGGATGAGCAGTATCCATTTCAGGATACTATATAAGGATTAGTAAAAAATGTCAGTTTTTTCGATATTTTTGACTAATTATACAACATCTCCGCAACTAGAAAGAGTTACGGCATGATTTTGGTGTCATTTGGTTGATACAAAATTCAGCTTTCTAACGGCACCAAAACTACCGTAAAACTTCTAATAGAACCCCATGGGGCTCTATTAGAAGGTATTAATGATTGCTCTTTTAAAAATCGAGTTTAAATCGGACTTCTTCGAGCGACCACTTTTTGGTCAGCTACTGTAGAAAGGAACATTCTATAAAAGAAATTATTGAAAAATATTTTATTTTCGCTGAGTTATGGCCCTTTGAATTTGAAAAAGTTGAAAAAATGACATTTTTTTCAAAAAACCATATCTCCGTAAAATCGATGTCATTGTCAATAATTTCTTTTACATAATGTTCTTCATACGCTTAGCTGTCCAAAAAGTGGTCGCTCGAAGAAAATCGACTTAATTTTGATTTTTGAATGTAAGGCTTAAAATTTTTTTTAAATTCAAAAGGCCATATCTCGATAAAAATAAAATATTTTCAATAATTCTTTATATAGCATATTCCCTATCATCAGTGCTATCCAAAAAGTGCTCGCTCGAAGAAATCCGATTTCAACTCGATTTTAAGAGAATTTTTACGTTTACATGGGGCTCTATTAGAAGTTTTACGGTATGTGTTAAAAAAATTTTTTAATAGGTTTATGAAATAAGTAGTAAAAAATAACTGTTTATAATTACAATTTGAGCTCAACAACTATCTAACATAATCAGACTGATCCAACAAGAGCCAAGAGGGACGGGCCCTTCCCAAAACGCTTGTCAGAGCAAAAAAAATAAGATAACTATGATACTTGTTTTTTCAACAAATTTAAAAAAATTGAGATTTATTCCCCGTTTATCACCTAATTTTTAAATTTTTCTAGAAAAGTGGCTTTCTAAACCTATGTGGTTCATAGGTTGGCAAGGGGGTAGTCTCCCCACCCCTGACCCACGCACTCATGGGTCCAAAATTGGGGGGGGGGGGAACCACCTCATAGACCCCGTCGAACATATGAGGAGGTCCATAAAGATTGGGTGTCAGAAGACTAAAAAAAGGTCGGCAAAAGAGAGAGAGTCTCCCCCTGACCCACGTACTCATAAACCCAAAATTGAGAGGAGATCACCTCCTAAAAAAATTGAGGGAATTCCCTCCTTCAATATTGGAAGCTCACCCCTCCCCCACCTTGCTGACCTATGATGTGGTTCCCCCAGCATTTCTGTTTAGACCTGCCATTGTAAAAAATTTAAGTAAATCCAGATTTATGCAAACCATTCCTAATTATTGTTGCCATACAACCTTCAAAAACTTTGCTAATGTGATCAGTGTCAGTGGCATTTGTGAAATGGGTGAATATTGGAAGCTCATCCAACTCACCCAATCCTCGTCGCTTGTTTGCGGATAAAAACGTAGCCTCAATATAAGCAGAAGTTTCTTCGAATGTGTTCTTGCCTAAAAGTAGCTTCAATTATCGAATCAAAAAATAGTTTTACCTGTATAAGAACTGAAGTAATTCGAAGGAGGGAATAGCTTGAGGCGTTCTTTGAATATATCAACTTTGTTGAGGAAAAAGATGATGGCTGTCTTTTTCGTGAAACATTTTGTGTTTAAAAGGCGGTTAAATAATTGAACGCTATATTTTAGACGGTTCTAAACATTTTTTGTAAATATTATGATCTATGAAATTGCGTTGGTCTATGGGTTTTGTTCTCGAAATACAACAATCTAATAATTTATGACGCTCGTGGTACGCTTTTTATTAGCACGTATCGCTTTTATTTGCACGTATCGTTTTATTTGCACGTATGAGGTTCATTGGAATGTGTTTAATTTAAATCAATAACAAATGCTAAATCAAAGTGCATCTGTGTAAAAAAATTTTTTTGGTATATCAAAAATATAGGAGTGACCAGGGGTCGAAATGCCCCCTGGGACCGGCCCCTTTTTGACCCCTGGGGGTGATAACAAGTTGTTTTTGACATATTTTGGTCTCTTTTGTAAGCTAAAAAAATCTTTATTCATACTATTTTCTCAGGCTCGTTATCAAAGTTTTGGTTGTAGCTAGCTAAGTCAACCACAAAAAGTATCCCTTGAACATTATCAAAACAATGAATCCATTTTCTCTGCTCCGTTCTTTGACCTCCCACATCGACCATTCTACAAAAATTTGTTTTATAATTTAATAAAAATCATCCCTACAATAGCATATTTTTTATATATCTAAACTCCATTTCAATAATACCAGTTGTTTGTATCCTTGATCGTAAAATGTCTTGCGTTCTAGGTCTGTAGCCTGGGTCAGTTATACGAGAAAGGTTTTCAAGAAAACTAAAAATTCAATTTTATAATATTTTTTTGAAAAAATGTTTACTATATGGCGGAATCCATAAGGACTATTTCATGTTGTCGAAACAAAACTTCTTTCATAAATAGAGCATCGTAAATTGTCTTGATGCATTCACTAATCTCGTCAAAATTTGACTGATTTTGGTGAATAAATTTCCAATAAAACTCCAAAAATCGAAAAAACACATTAATGAGTAAAAATTTACAGTGGGTCTCACGTACATGGATATCCTAAAATTTTGATCATATCTCGGACGAATAAAAAGATTTTTCGATGGAATTTTTTAGTTGAAAATTAATGGTAAGCTGAACAAATCCTGTAAAAAATTTTGAAATTCGCATATTTTAACAATTTTGTTTCCTCTTTGAAATTTTCAAAGTCGATTTTCTCCACCTTAACAAAATGCTAGAAATTTATTTTTTTTAATGAAAATATAGAGCCTTAGTCCCTCTAACACATGCAAAAAACGGTATATAAAAATTATTTAATAGTGGCGAGATATTTGACTTTGAAGCTGATAGTCAACAAATGAGGCAAAAAAATGACGCACTCGACTTGTGGTGATGATGTAGTGGTTAGCACGTTCGGCTAAACCCATAAAGTCGAGGGTTCGATTCCCTGGTGCGTCATTTTGTTTTTGCTTCATTTTTGACTATCGAAATATTTTTAGTGTCAAAAATAGAATCCCTTCGATTCACTATACTCTAGCAATCTTTTAAGACCCCCATGCTCAAAATTTTTGTCAAAAAATAGATTTTTTCCAAAAGCGCTGCAAAATTATACTACGGTTTAGAGAGATATTTTTTAAATTTTTTCAATATTTGCAAAAAATACCATTTCTTTTTCGTCAAGTAAGATATGCAAATTTCTAGCCGCTTCAATTAGTTGATGTACCGCTTGTATTACATTGGATTGAATTAAGTGTCGATAAAATTTAATATCAACTTCAGTGAATCCGTCCATGTGAAGAATCCTAAAGGTTATAATTATATAACCCTTGATAAAAATCTTACCTCATTTGTTTAAAAATAGTACTTTTCCCAGATTCTGGGCCACCTAGCAACAAAATTTTGATAATATCATGGCGTGAAATCCTTTCTTTTATCGAACTTTCATCACCCACTTTATTACTTTTTTTGGCAGCATACATTTCACTTGTACCACTCTGAGTCGGGATTTCATTTTTCCCTGGTAAATCGCATAGAAAACACAGCCACGACATGCTAATGAGCAAAAGAGATAATCATTATGCAAACGCGATGTTTAGAATAAAATGATGTTAAGCGTTAAACTTCGCCTATTGAATAAACAATCCAGCAGACATATTAGCATCGTAGCTTAAAATCAAATTCATAGAACAAGGGAAAATTATTCAAGCGCAATTTTTTGCGTATTAAATTTTTGCATACATTTGAGTTTTGGCTGTTGTTCGAAAAGGCGCGGGTTCGATACCCAGCTTCGTCGGTTGGTTTTTGCCCGAAAATTGATTTTGAGACCAATTTTTTGGGCAAAAACCAAGCGACGCTGGGTATCTAACTCGCGAACTTTCGGGCAACAGGCAAACACGCAACATATTGCGCCACTGACGCATGTCGTCCCGCAACATTTAATTCTTTATCATTTTTTTCGCAAATTTTAACAATTCTATTTATAATCACCATCAAACGGCATCAACATCGAACTAGCAGCGTCTCTCGTTGTCAACATGACTTATCTTGGGTCGCTCCAAGCCTTTTATATGTACATGCACGTGAATCGCTCTTTATCAAGCCTGCATTCCAATTTCTCAATGTCTTGGATTCGCTTATGTAAGAGTATCACAATATTATTTCATTGTTGAAGGATATCCCCGAAGTTGTTGAAGGATGTCCTCGAAGTTATTGACGGATGTCCCCGAAGTTGTTGACCCTATGTCTCCGAAGTTGTTAACGGATGTCCCCGAAGTTATTGAGGGATGTCGACGAAGTTGTTGACTCTATGTCTCCGATGTTGTTAACGAATGTCCCCGAAGTAGTTAACGGATGTCCACGAAGTTGTTGACCGATGTCCACGAAGTTGTTGACCCTATGTCTCCGAAGTTGCTGACCGATGTCGCCGAAGTTGTTAACGGATGTCCCCAAAAGACTTGACCTATCAATATTTTTTAATAAACTTATTTATTTTATTGAACATTGTTTGACTATAAAAGCTAATCACTGTAAACAATTGTTGTAAATGATCTAGGTTCTAAGCTTAAATTCAACATTGATCCTTGTTTGCTGACAATCGAAACATTATAAGTTGCCGAAACATCTTGATTGTTGAGCACAACAACTTTTTGCCCTGAAGGAGTTACTGCAGCGACGCTATCAAGATTGCTAGCGCTTCCATCTTGCTTAATACCAATCATAACCGAACCAGGAACAATAAATTTACTAAAAAAATTAAATGTACAGAGTGGGTCAAAAATGGCCTTTTTTGATCTTGCAAAAATTTTTTTAAATTTCTTTACCAAAAAATAAAAATTTTCAATGAAAAAAGTGCCACTTTTTTTGGCCTGCTTAAATTTAAAAAAAAGATTGACTTACGCAAGATGCCCTAAAGCATAATACATCGGTTGTTTTTCAAACTCATCCGTCGAGTTGCTGACAAGTATGGGTGAATCAACACCTGTTTTAGTCCAATTTGTTGTTACCCAATTTGGACCACCTCGAGGGTCAAGACACAAATTCCAGTCGACCCAACCACTAACCCAGTTGTGTAGATTCTAAAAAAAGTTTTCATCTAAAATTTTCGTTCTTATTTTTAAATACATCCATTATACGTGTCATATAAGTATTTCCAGAAGCCCATTCTCCTGGATTCGGACCTCCATTACAGGACTAAAAATGTGATATTTTAAAAAATTTTTTAATCAACCAACTTCGGTATACAAAATCCATTTTCCAGGAAAATTTGCATGTGCTTGTGAAGTAATTGACGGATCTGTGCGAGCATCTTCATACCAATGCACTGCCAATCCATCAACTATATTATACGCATCGGGATCACCAAAAATCTAATTTTTCAATTAGCAAACAATAAAACAAAAATACCGTGTTCGTATAGTCAATAACCATGTCGCGATTATGATCCAAGACCATAAGTTTTAAATTTTTAGTAAGTGAATTCGCTCGCAAAGTTTGTCCCCAAGCTCCTTTTGCAAAATCTCTAAAAAATTTGTACGGTGAAACCTCGATTTAGCGTTCCCCCCTAAAACTCGATTTAGCGCCCCCAGAAAAGGGTACTAAATCGAGGTTTTACTGTATATTAATACGATGTCTTACCGTTCCATTGAAGAATTAAAATTCATAGATTGAAACTTTTGTGTCGCTCCCGGCTCATTTTGCATAGTAACACCCCAAAATGTAACTCCACTTTTTGCGTATTCTTCAAAAAATCTAAACAATTATTTAATTTTATCTTAAAATTTTTGAAAGTGTAGTATCCGATCACATCCTAATCTTGTCCTGGCGACGGTCGTCCCACTTTCCCCGACTAACTCTCTTTGTGCCGCAAGGACAATCAGTCAGTCGAAAATTAGGAGCTGTCCTAGCTGGGGGAGTCAATCAACAGAGTTCAAAAAGATGAGTTAAAATTTATCAATTTTTTTCTCAATATGACCTATATAGGGGTAATTTTATGCGAGGAATCGATTGCGCGCATTCCTGAATCTTGAAAACGCTTCCTTGACCCTGATTCAGGGAAGGAATCGGTGTATTGAAGCGAAAATCAAACATTTTCGGATTTTTATGAGAAACGCCGATTCTTAGGTTTTTTCTAGGCGGGGAATCGATTGCTCGCATTCCCGAACCTTGAAAACGCTTCCTTGACTCTGATTCAGAAAAGAAATCGGTATATTGAAGCGAAAATCAATCTATTTACTTAAAGAGAGTTATATAAACGTTGTTAGAGTTGATTTTTATTATAAACAAATGTGTTCGAGCGTGCTTTATTTGTTGTTAAAAAAGGATTTTTTGGTTTTTCCCTAAATCAGGGTCAAGGAAGCGTTTTCACGGTTTGGAAGTGAGCGCAATCAATTCTCCGCCTAGAAAAACCTAAGAATCGGCGTTTCTCATAAAAATCCGAAAATGTTTGATTTTCGCTTCAATACACCGATTCCTTCCCTGAATCAAGGTCAAGAAAGCGTTTTTCAAGATTTGGGAATCCGCGCAATCGATTTTTCGCATAAAATTACCCCTATATAGGTCATATCAAGAAAAAAATTGGTAAATTTTAACTCATCTTTTTGAACTCTGTTGATTGACTCCCCCCAGCTAGGACAGCTCCGAAAATTACATTTTGTTGTTATTCATAGTGGAAGGACATTTTAGGATCTTATAATAGTTCTACAATCCGTTACTTATGACTGTCAATATTTTGCCTAATTTAAAAATTTCCTACTGTCAATATTGTAACACTATATGGTAATAAATGATGTCGATAATTAAAAACATACAAGTCAGATCCTACAATGGTGACCTCGACGTGATAGAGTAATCCGACAGACCCTAGTCCCCTTGGTATAGACTATAGGATAGTTGGTGATCTCAACTTTCACAAATGACTCCTCCGTTGTTGTTGACCCTCCCTAAGCATACTATAAACTCAGAAACTTTATCCTATAAGTTACGGATGATGAATTTATATTTCCCCACAGACCCGATACTACAAAAGTTACCTAACAAAATAATTAGCCCATGTTTGATAATAAGGACCATTCATTTC
>JAQGBS010003151.1:0-11947 GCA_034698545.1 Acrobeloides obliquus
ATAATGTTCCTCATACGCTTAGCTATCCAAAAAGTGGTCGCTCAAAGGAAATCGACTTAATTTTGATTTTTGGTGGATTTTTGAATGTAAGGCTCAAAAATTTTAAAAAAATTCAAAAGGCCATATCTCGACGAAAATAAAATATTTTCAATAATTCTTTATATAGCATATTCCCTATCCTCAGGGCTATCCACAAAGTGCTCGCTCGAAGAAATCCGATTTAAACTCGAAGAGAATTTTTACGTTTACATGGAATTCTATTAGAAGTTTTACGGTATATAGTTTATTTTAAAGAATTTTTATCAACTGCATCGGTGGTGCAGTGGATATGATCTTTGATCCAAAAGGTCTTGAGTTCGACTCCAAATGGCGTCAAATTAATTTTGCCATAAAATATTTACTCATTTTCAAAAGGAAAAATCTTGTTCGACAAACCCTGAGGAGATATTTGATATACAAAATTGCATTAAAATTTTAAACATGTTCTCTCTCTTGCCTTTGAAGACAATATTCAGCCGATTTGTATGGCAAAATTAGATTATGTTTGTACATTTTAAACACGTCCCAGTCGAATCCGGCAACTTTTGATTTGATTTAAAAAATCGAAAAAATTTTTTTGAGCAAAAATGTTTTCGCTGCAATATACATATTTTTTTGAATTTTTCGCATTAAAAATCGAAATTTTCAACTGCAATTATCTTAAAAACTATAGCAATTCAGCACAATATATGTAGTTTTTAGATATAATTTTGAGTTTAAAAATCGTCAAAAAAAACTATTTTAAAGCCATTGAACTGGTCAAAACCCACAACTCTTTTTCTCATCGTACTTTTTTGTAACTTTCATACAAGTTCAAATCCCCGCCAACCCAAAGATTTTCGCTTCATTACACAGTCATATTTAAAAAGCACTCGAAAATTTTCAAATGCACAGCAGCGATTGAATGTAATGATAGCATAAGGCACAGTGTTCTTGCATGACCGGTTGGATGATGCACCGGTTACAAAATGATGAGTCTTTTTTTTGTTTTTTTTTCTATCCAAGAATCGCGAATAAAGGTTAAAAATCGTGCGCGGGCATTTTTTATGTATTCAAAAATCCTCAAATTTGATTTCTTTAAATATTTGATCGATTTAAAATTAAAAATCTAATTTTTAGATAAAAAATAAATTTTTGCCAAAAATTCAGTTTAACCTCAAAAATACAATTTTTAGACTTGTTTAAAGATAAATTAATTTATTTAATTTTCGATTTTTTAGAGAATGAAACTCAAAGAGCTTGTCCATTGGACCGAAAATACGGGTATTTCCACTCCACCTTGGGTGAATAAAGATTGGCAAAGTGTGCTTCATTTAATGTCGAAAATTTTAGCCGATGACTTAGTACAGAGGTTAAATTTTTATAAATTAAAAAAGTGGTAAAATAAAATTTTAGGAGGCACGCGGAAGAAGATGATGTCACTTTCAAAATTTCTTTTGACGCTGTAATTTTTTAATATGGAAAAATTATCATGCATCCCTGCGTGGTCGTACTGACGGGAAAATTTTTATGCAACTCTACGTGGTCGTACAGGCGAAAAAATTATCATACATCCCTGCGTGGTCGTTTTGACGGAAAAATTTTTATGCATCCCTGCGTGGTTGTACTGACGGGAAAATTATCATGCATCCCTGTGTGGTCGTACTTACGGGAAAATTTTTATGCATCCCTGCGCAGTCGTATTGGCGGGAAAAAATCCACTGAACTATAAAAAAACAAAGTTGTAAGCTTTTTAGATGCTCCAAATAGCAGAGGATGTACTTGGTATACCAAGGGTAGTGGTGGAAGAAGATTTACAGCAGCCTAATATCCATGTGGCACTTTTAACTTATATGATCTGTGTTCAGCATTCATTGCCTCATTTAGATCCCAGTAAGGAGTGTTGAGTAAAAATTTTTAACACCCTAGTGACACCCCAGGGAGGGGTCACTAAATCGAAGGTAGGGTGTCACTAAATCGAGTTTGACTATATTTATACCTTTACAATGCATCCCTGCGTGGTCGTGTTGACGGGAAAATTCTCGAGAGGGGTCACTAAATCGAGAGTTGACTGTAGTTTCATTTTAGAAGCCATCCGAGACACCCCACCACCAAAACTCGTTTTCGAAGCAAAAATTAACTCTTCTTCATTACCCACTTGTCCAGGATGTAGCCAACACGCCTTTCTAGTAGAACGTGTTGTTATTGGCCAACAAGTTTGGCACCGCCGTTGTTTCAAGTGCACAAAATGTGAGCGTTTGTTGCATCGAGGATCGTACCGGTATTACAAAAAATATGTATCCCCCACATAAAAATATGTTATAGATGCATTCCAGATATGTCACCACCTGCTTATGAATGTGTTGAGCACCTCCCGACTCGTATTTTGAAAGAAAATTCCGAAAGTGCTCATGAAATTGGAGTGACAGCCAGTGAACCTGGTGGGATAATAGCAGAAAAGCCAAATAAACCAGTTCCTTTGCCAAAGCCGAAAAATTATAATCTAGTAAAACCCCAGGAAATTGATCAAATTAAAAAGGAGCAAGTTTATGAAGAGCTGGATGATACAAATCCATTTAATGAGGCAGATGAAGGAGTAAGTTATTCAGTTATTAACCTAACGAGAGTTATTTTCACTCCGAGCTCACTGAGACGAGTAGAACGAATATCAAAACATGGAGTTTTCCATCCCGGGCTCATGGCCGAGTGGCTAAAGTGACAGATTTGCGGTTTATAGGCTAGGGTTCGAATCCCGCTTCGAATTTAAAGTTGTCTAAATTCCATTTTTGCTTATCTCTATCTTAGCCTCTAAGACACTTTACAGACACCACACTGAAGGGGAGAGTTCGATCCCGATCGAAGCGATTTCTTTTTGCATCATTCAAAATTGATACAAATTTGTGCATATGGTTATTTTTATGCGAGGGACACGAGAATCGCTCCGAGAGTATCGAACTTGTCCCTAAATGCAGGAAACTGGCGTCTTAACCACTTGACTAAAGGCTTACAAAAATTTTAGGACCACAAGACTAATCGATCCTCATCGGTTGATAGTGATATAGTGGCAAAATTGGCAGAAGCTAGTGTAAATATCGAGTCGCCTAGGCATCAACCCAAATCAGAGTCTCAGATCAAAGCTAGGGTACCGCCTCCCAGGCCACCACCACCCACGTCTGATCGTGTTAGTGTCATCATCCAAAAACAACAAGACCTATCAAGTCCAACAACGGCTACACACCGAGTTAGTGTGATCATTGAAAACAAAGAAGGGGTATTTTTCCAAAATTTAATTTTTTAAAGAAAATTTTCATTAAAAAATCGTTTAAAAAAAATATATAAAAAAAATTTTTAGACCCCATCAAAACCTACTCCACCCACCAAAGAAGAGCCTAAAACCCCAGAAGAGCCACTCACCATCGAAACTAACCCCCATCCCCCAGTTCCAAAACCAAGAACTCATACACCTCATACACCGCTGTCTTCAATAAAAGGCTCTCCGCAAATGCAGCAAAAAGATGGAACTTGGGTTTTGGTTGACTACCCAGGATTTTTGAACCCTTTCGGATCTGATGATGATGGTGAAGAGGTAAAAATAGAAGAAATTCGAAAAAAAGAAGTTTTTAGGACAGTAGTAGTGAGGACGAGTATGATGAAACGTTAAATCCATTTGCAGACGATTCGTCTACTAGTCAGTCAAGTCCAGCTCCAAAAAGTGATGCAATTCAAAAACCACTACCGTCTCCAAGATCGTAAGAATTAGTTAAGGGAACGGGAACACAGAGCTGATCCATATGAGTCGTAACAGCAAAAAACCGGATACGTATTGGTATCCGTGGAGACCCTAATGCATTCCTGCGTGGTCGTTTTGGAGGGAAAATTATCAACGATAAAAAAAGATGTACTATGAGACGGCTATAAAAGGAAGCACCGAGCGTATAGTTAGACATTTAAAATAACTTTTTTAGAGTCAGTTCACTGTCAAATGATCGACCAAAATCTCATCCACCACCTCCACCAAAACCACCAAGGCCATCTTTGGCGCCAAAATTTACTAAAGAAACAAAAACCAGTCGCATAGCAACTCTTCCCAGAGCCAAAAAGTCTTACAAGGCACCCCCGCCACCAATACCAGTAAGGAGGAAGGTAAAATTAAAAAAATATTAATGTTAAAAATCTAACTAAACTCTAACCCATAGCTTCTAGTGGTCAAAATCAAAAAATTCCTTCAGATTCGAGTTCCCTATCGCAAACAACCCCTGAGTACAAAAAATTAGCTGATTTAGAGAGATTTTAAGAAAAGACAAAAAGTTATGACCGCTGGCGGGATTGGACCAGTGCCATACATGTCAAACTGCCTATAAGAATTTTAGATCGAATTCACGGAAAATAAAAAATACGACTCCATTCAATCTATTCTTGGTGAACTCCGTATTTTGGAAGAAGAACACGAGCGCTTGGAAGTGACCGGTCGTTCCATCGAAAAAGATATACTCTTCACCCTAGAGCGGAGTAATTTTTTCCCAAAATTAAAAAATTTTCTAAAAAATTATTTAAAACATTCGATAATTTTCAAAAAAATTTTTACAGATGCCCTGGAGTGGAAGAAAAACAAAAAGGTCGAAGATTTTCTGGCTGTTATCGAACATAAATGTGATGTCATTCGAAAAGAATCGGTTTTAGTTCATTTGTAAGTTTGAAAAATTTTATGTATTAAAAAGAAAACTTGAAAAGAAAATTTTTAGATGGCTGGAACATTTTTTGAATGAAATTCACTCGGATACAGAATATCAGTTAAGATGTTTATTGGAGCAATGTGAAGGCAAAGGTTTGGAAATTGTTTTTAAATTTAAATTTTAACATTTGAAAAAAGTTTCAAAAATTTGAAAAATTTGTCAAAAATTGTCAATTTTTCAGGAATTTTTGTTTTTTAACTTGTTTTAGTCTTTGAGATAATATGAAGCTTAGATTATTTATTACAACAAAAACATAAACCCACGTCTCAAATCCCTGATTCAATCAAAAGTTGTTTATTAACAAGAAAATAATTTGAGATCTTGAGCATTTAGTAAATGTAACATTTTTTCAGGTCAATGAAAAAAATAAAATGACACCAAAATTATATAATTTAAAAATTATTTTGGGTTGTTAAAACGATAATATTTGAAATTTTCGTTTCAATAACCCAAAATGATTTTCAAATTGAATAATTTTGGTGCCATTTTATTCGTTTCGTTGAGCTGAAAAAATGCTACATCTACTTTTTCCTAAATGCTCAAGAAATTCAAATTATTTTCTTGTCAATAAATAACTTTTTATTGAATCAGGAATTTGAAACCTAGGCAAATGTTTTCGTTGTAATATATAGACAAAACTTCATATGCAACGAAACTTTTTTTTACGCATCTTCAAATTTTATCTTATTTCATTTCTAGAGCGCACGAACACCGACGTAAAACGAGAAGCCGAGTTGTTAGAAGTCCTTGTTGACATAATGGGTCTCAAAAATGGCATGATTGAGTCGAAAGTTGATCCAGCTTCAATTATCGGTAGCTTCAAAATTTTTGAAAACATTTTTGAACATTTTTAGATGGATCAACACCAAAACCAAAAAAATCAGATGTCTCTGCAATGAAGAAAATGAAGACCAGGCTCAAGAAGTTGAAGAAAAAGCTGTAATTCTTATCCAAAAAAAGAAAAGATGATATTTGTGATATGCATTTATATCGCTTATTCTTATCTACTTTTTGACATTCTACAAATGGCATTGTTCCGGTTCGAATTTTTATTCAATCACTTATTTTTATTAAAAATATTCATGCTAAGTAAATATTTTGGTGTTAATAAAATTCCATTTTCTTCATTAAATCTTTTAATATTAAACGAGAAATGTGCGTTTATTTGTCTGTACGGACAGACTCTCGTAACCTTAAGTCTGATCTCGTTACGGCAGAGGTAAAAAAAAGCTTGGCGAGAGAAGAAAAACGACACCAAAATCATGGGAGTATCCCCTCTGGAAAAAAGTAAAAATTCAATTTTTCATTTTGCCTTTTTAGTTTAGGTATTTGGGGTGAGAGATGAATGCCTTCATTGCTCAGTTGGTAAAGTGTCAGCTTTCAGTCAAAAAACGCAGGTTCGATCCCCGTACCCGCCGAAATATATTTTTGCTTTTTTAATAAATAATCTTTTTTTTAAATTCGATTTATTTTTAAAAAAACGAAAAATTGGATAGTCTTTGGCATCAAAGCGAGGACGAAGGCCGAACCCTTGAGCGCCGAAGGCACTTGGTCTCCCTGTTCACTTAGTAAAGTGGCAACAGTATAAGCTTTGTCAGGTTTCAACAGTGAGATTATCTTATAATCATTTTTAATTTAACTTTCATAGCCTTTTTTCACTATCAACTATATTTTGGATGAGTAGAAAAGAATTTGACCCGAGTGGGATCGAACCCTCATCCTCCGGCATGCAAAGCGAGAGCTTTACCACTTTGCTACGCTGTATCAAACTTTTTCGCCCAACAAAAAACCGCCCTGAACTAGTTAAATTGTTATCGATTTGCTAAGATGGAGCCGCGTTTTGTAATTTTGATTTTTTAGAAAATTATGTTCTTATGCTCACATAAAATAATAAGAAAAAAATTTATTCAAAAAATGAGATCGAGCATCAAAAATTCAAAGTTTCGACATTAAACATAATAAACAGGTTATTATTAAATGAAAGACTTGGATATGTCCATGTTGGGATTTATCATTTGAGGATGAGACAGTGGGATAGTCATTACATAGCCGACCTACACACCAGCACATTTGCACTCTCCGATTTCCAGCTCGGGAAGCAAGATTTGGAGGTAGAAGTTTTCGCATCGGAATTAGAGTACAATTTGTGTCTAAAATAAAGAATTTTGAGGCTATTGAGTATAGTAAAAAATTTTGGCTTATTTTTTTGGGCCCGAAAATTTTTTTACTAAAAATGACCCATATAAGAGTAATTTTATGCGGAAAATCAATTACGCACATTCCCGAATCATGAAAACGCTTCCTTGACCCTGATTCAGGGAATGGATTTGATGTATTGACGCGAAAATAAAAAAAATTTCTATTTTCGCCATGAAAGTATCCATATAAGGGTAATTTTATGCGGGAAATCGATTGCGCACATTTTCTAAGCATGAAAAAATTATCTTGATCCTGATTTAGGAAATGGATTTGGTATATTGACGTAAAAATCGAAAAATCTTCTTTTTTTCGCCCGTACATTCTATTCCCTGAATCAGGGTCAAGATAATTTTGTCATGCTTAGAAAATATCGATTCCCCCACATAAAATTACATCCAGATGGATACTTTCCGGGCAAAAATAGAAATTTTTTAGATTTTCGCGTCAATATACTAACTCCATTTCCTGAATCAGGGTCAAGAAAGCGTTTTCATGCTTCGGGAATGTATCGTTTTTTAACTCAAAAAAGCGAGAGTTCGATCTCTCAAATTTCAAAAATATTTAATTAAAAAGATAAGATTTTACACATTTATTTTTACAAAATTTTTTTGCAAATTTTACTAATTTTTTTCTCTCTCATATAAAAAATCAGAAATTCTTTAGCCTACAAGCCATAGTGATTTATGTCCAATGATAACGCTTCCAACTGTGCTAACAAATAGCACGTTGAAAAGTTCCGTGCATTCGCGGGAGAGATTTATTTACGGGCTATTCGAAGCACGTAATAAATTAAAAGTCGTCGAATGAAAAATGTTTTCTCTGGCAACGATCACATTGAAATCGATACTTATTGACTCTTGATTCGACAGATTCATTAATTTTAATAAAAATTTAAAAAAATATGCAAATGTGAATTTAGGGTTATTACTTTGCCACTTGACTAAAGTCCATTTCCGTCTTTATATTTTAGAGATTCAAAAAAGGTTGTTAAAGCAAATACATTTTTTGGGAACAGAGGCGTAATCAGAAAAAATTTCGGAAGGGACTGAAGTGTAAACTTTTTTTTGATCGCCGGCAAATTTATTTTGTTAAAAATTCTTATTAAAAAACCATCGACGCAGGCGAAAATTTTTCTGAAAGTGCTTGAAAATTTTTCTGAAAATGCTCAGAAATTTACTATTTGTGGTGAAAATGTGCCAAAATTTGGGCTTAGTTAGCGAAAAAATTGAAAATTTTTTAAAACATCATAATGGGGGGCAATTAGGATTTAAACAAATTTTCACAAAAAAATCATAAGAGAGAACCAAGAGGAAAATTTTTTCATTTTTCAGACTTCAGAGGGGGCTATAGCCCCCGTAAGCTCCCCTGGCTACGCCAGTGTTTGGCAAAAAAAAATTTTTGAAAATCAAAATTTTTGCCATTGTGGGATCTTAAGCACCACTCAAAATAATTAGAAATCTTAAAAAAGCACTTCATCACCACTTACGAAATTTAAAGCTCTCAACAAGACTATAAAATTTTTTAAATAAAACTATATAAAATCTTTTAAAAATCTATTTTTATGATTTCCTATGAGAATGATTAAAAAATTTTGGGACGTCTATCTAAACATTTTTTACAATTTTACGATTTTTGCCGCAAAAACTAACCCTTTAAGAAATTTTTATGTAAATTTTTCTCTCTTTCTCCCCCAAAACAAGGAAACGGAAACTCTTATGGGATTTCGAAGCCAAAATCGGTTTTGACTGGACAGCATGAATTAATTACATACATCATTTTAGTAAAACGATCAATAGTGAAATTTTTGAAGTGATATATGCCTATTTTAATAGAGGAAAAATTTTTTTATCAGATAGTGTAGTGGCATAAGTGAAAAAGTTTATTTTGAAAAAGAAAAAGTATTCTTCAATCCTGGTGACCCGAATTTTATTTTTTGAATTTTAAGAATATTTTTATTGGACCGTTTAACACAGGAAAGGCTGATTGTATCCAAAGTGGTTTTTGAGCCAGAATTTTATGCAGAATAGTTAAAGGCAAATTTTGTTCTTCATAGTTTAGTGGTAGCGCATTGAACCTCGACTTTAAAAGGTCGAGAGTTCGACTCCCCAGTCAAAATAATTTTTTACTTTCATTAAAACTAACTTTTTATCAATTACTTTGTTTTGCTATTATATACAGCATAAAATTCTGTTTCAAAAAAACATTTGGGTTACAATCAGCCGTTCCTGTGTTAAAAGAACCCTTCAAATTCAAAATACTTTCTGCACGCTTGTCACTGCTCTATTTGGGCACAAATTTTTCGACTTCGAATGACAAAATGATATTCGTACCTGCAACACCAGAAAATGATGGAGTTTCGCCATATTTAAACACCGAAGAGAAACACCCGCGAATGACATTGTTGCCAACATGTTGTCCTAAATTTTTTATATATAAAAAATGATTTTCTTTCAAAAAATTTCATAAATATTATACGTATATCTAATCGTTTTGAAGCGCTCGGCGAGCTGAATCGAATTTTTTTTTAATTTTGACCCTTGCTTGCACTTTTTCGGCATTTTGGAGTGCCGTGATCATTACGTTACCGACTTCGTCGTACGAACTTTTTTCTTTCCTCCTGTTGGAACAAACTATACAATCGTTGGGATCCTGCCCCTTCAGCACGGGATTTTGGCGTCCTATCCACTGCACTATAGTGTTAAAAAAATAGTGATTAAAAATTTTCATCCTGTCGCAGGAATCGTTTATATCGACGCTTTTGTAAGTGTTGTGGTTGGCACTACAACAAGGTTGAAATTAGTTACGAGTCATTTAGTGACCACTATGGTGTAATGGTCCCATACGCCAAGGCTACGACATTACTGGCACTAGCAAGGGTTCGGTTTCCCCTTACGCCCAAAAGATTTTTCCTTGGGTAAAAAAAGATTTTCCTCTGTCAGTTTGGCAATTCCATTCCCGCGTCTGAGGGCTGTACTGAAAAAATCTTGTCTTGAAGTGAACCCTATCACAAAAAATCGTAAATCTCCGATTTTTCTTGAACTAAAACATTTGTTATAATTTTAATTTTTTATATTAATTTTTATTAACACTAAAATTTTCAAATTTTCCTTAGACTTAAAGATATTTTCCAGGTGGTTTAAGAGCTCATTACAATCACAGTTGGTCGACATAATGGCCAAATTTATTGTCACAAGCACCCATTCCATAACGCTATTAAAGAAATATGTTCCACATTTCGTGAGTAAATAATGGGAATACCTACCGCTTTCGTTTTATGTTTTAACAGAAGACTATAAATTTTGGCCAATGAAAACTGGCAAAAATAGAAACAAAAGTTTGATGATAAAACTTTCATAAAATACATAAAAACAATTTTTTAAATTTGAAAATAGGCAAAAATTTCGACGTCAGTCAGATCCGAACCTAGGCAAAAAAAGAAGTTGGATCTGCAGTGCAACCATTGCACTATTTAAGATTTTAAAAGAATGTTTATAGATTAGAATTATGAGCTTGTAAAATTTGCATACCTGCTAAAATTTGAGGTTCTATCACTGTCACACAAACGGAATGAGAGCAAGGCCTTCTTCCAATTTCGAAACCAGGATCCATGGAATTGCAATGTTTTGTGAAATTTTCTGGAGGGTAGTAGATCTAAAATTTTTCAATATTAAAATAGAGTCGTACGGGACCGGGAATCCCGGCTTTTTTCAGGTCCCGATCCTGAATTTTGCCGGGACCGGGATTCTCGATTGGGATTCGGGATTTTTTTCAAATCTAACAAAGGAACATTTCAGTGATGGCATCTCCGATTTTGTCCAAATATATGCCAATTTTTTACCCATGGTGGGAGTACTAAAAACTGAAAAAAATTTTTCTTGACGACTCTCCTATTGGGAGTTAGAGCCCAAAATGTAGTTTTTGGCGTCAAAATTAGGATTCAAATGATCGTAACTTTTGATGGTTAAAAGCTTTTTCAATAACTCTTTTTACACTTTGTAGAGAGTGAAACGATGCAAATTTTGATATATTAACTTTGGTCTCAGAACTCAATATTCGTGGCTAAAAACGCTTTCAAAAAAGACACCATTTTTCTTAAGAAAATTACCCCTAGAGGGCCCATTTTTAGAAAAAAATGAGCTAATAACTTCTGGGTTCCAATAAATAAGAAAGCCACTTTTTTGGCCCACTCTGTATATATTTGCCACTGCGCTATGCATCGAAAAGGTCGCTGGTTTGATTCCCGTCTATGGTCTTTTGTTTTGCCTAGTACAAATTTCATTTTTTATATTTTTTAAATTTGGGTTGTACCATAATTTTCTGGCTTTTGCTAATTGCATGGAATCTACAGAAATGACTTCTATGGGAGGGGGTTCATGTGAGTAATTGCGCGCATTACCAAGCAGCGAAAATTTTTCAATTTTTCCCTTGGGGGACCAACGGGTAAAAAAATTCGAATATTTAAAAAGTTTTCCAAATTTGCTGATTTTTTGTACCCGAGGGTTTTTCAACATGGAGACCTCGAATCTGAAAGAATTTTTTGATTTTGACCACAGGAAGGTACCCTACAAGTGTTATATTCCCTTAAAAGGTTTTTAATGAAAATCGCTTAAATCGGTGTTATAATAATTTTTTCATGCCCCGAAAAAGCACAATCGATTCCCCGCCTAGAAAACCCTTAGATAGCCGATTTTCCGTCGAAAATCCGAAATTTGGTTCATCTTCGCTTCAATACATCCACCCCTTTCTCTAAATCAGGGTCAGGGAAGCATTTTCATGGTTCGGTAATGCGCTCTATAGATTTCCCGCATAAAAAATCCCTATAGGAGTGTTATTATTTTTAGTGATTGTGACATATTCAAGTTTTCCAGAACTTTGTAAACATTTTTCCGCAATAAATTTTTTTTCAAAAATATCTTCACAAAGATCCTCTGCCGTCCAAGTCGATCGGCTTCATCCATCATAATTCGTTGGATTGGTCGAGTGGTAGAAGTGTGTAT
>JAQGBS010003152.1:0-11947 GCA_034698545.1 Acrobeloides obliquus
TACTTTTAAGTCAACTTACGACATTAGTATATAGCCAACAGCAATGTTACACATAAATATGACCACTTCCTAAAATTTTTGCTTGATGGGACACCACCAGAGGTCGAAGTTGGGCCCGAGTCATCCGGGCCTAAGCCCGGACCGGTCCTTAAGCCCGTGGGCTGGCCAGACTTGGGTCCGTTTCGACCTCTGGACGCCACTAGGGGTAAAAACATGCGGGGAATCCGAATTTGACATTTTCGAAGCGACAAACGCCTCCCTGATTGTGGAGTTTGTTTGAAAAAAGATTTTTGGGAAAAAGGTACAGTCACTTCTCTTAGTTGGACATTTTTCTTCTTTTTTAGTTCTTCGTAAAGAAAGTACAAACCTGAAAACCTTCAACTCGACGAAGCCGTGCAACGATCAAGAAATATGCATTGAGAATAATGCCGATGAGACAGACGACGTTACAGTAAGTCGTAAGAAAGGACATCTTTTTACAATGCAACTGGCCTTGTTCAAGAATCGGATATCAAATGCCGAAATCCAAAGAATCCCGCGAAATCTTCATCAGCAATGAGCCTCTTAGTTATCCATTACATAAATTAGAATTCTAATAAAAGCCTGGGGATAATCCATTGCTTACCTCATCTGAGCCAATCATCCCACAGATAACTTCAAGCACCGATGACTTCGTCTCTGGAATGTTCGAGGGATGATTTGATCCCATAGAATTATGAGTGCCAACGAAAAAAATTACGTAAATATAATCGATCAATGTGTTACATTTTTGTTAAATTCAAGCTTATAAAAATTTAAAGGGGAAGACCGACTGAAGCGAGTTATTGGGGATCAGAATTTGACATTTTCGAAGCGAAAAACGCTTCCCTGATTCAGGGAAGCAAATTTTCGATTTTTGACAAATTTTTCAAAATGTATCATCAGTATGTCAACCACGTCAAAAGGCTTCACAAATTTGTTGATGATGGGCTAAATGGAGCTAGGCTTAGACCTAAAACTAGCGCCCATCATTAACAAACTTGTTTAAGCCTTTTGTCGTGGTTGACTTACTAAGGCACCATTTATACTTCCGTCGCGTTGCGACAGCGACAGTGCATTTTTGTGTCGCGCGACACGTCGCGAGTTGGCGTTTATAGTTCGTCGATTTTGTTCCTGCGACGTGTCGTGTGATTCAACTATAAACGACATTGGAAAAATTGTTCGTACTATAAACGTAATTGTGCTGCGACGCGTCGCGCGACGTTTCGAGCGACAAGTTGCGACGCGACGGAAGTATAAATGGTGCCTAACGAAACACGATTGAAAATGGAGAGATGTTACAAAAAACCTTAAAAACTGTTCAACATTTATTGCAGCCAACAAACTTTTTATAATGCTAAAAATATAATAATACTATTTCTTCGCTGTTCATGTGCTCGCTGTCTCAGGAGTTGATCCTGTCATAGTCGCAGAATCTCTGCACGAGATCTCGTAAACTGGTTGACCATTGTATGTCCATACGCCGTTGTTGTTGCAAGCTAATTCCACATTTTGGCGTGTCATAGTGTTCGGACCTTGAATTAAACCATAGTTGAACTGAAAAAAGTTGTCTTTATTTAATACTGCATTATGAACTTACATATACGGTAAACGATGTTGCTCCAAAGGACATGTCTTGACAATAATAATCCATTTTCATGCAATTGTCGTTACCGTAATACCATCCAGTATAAAATGGAACAAAATTTCCATAAGTTGAATTAGTAACTTGAGTAGTCGAACATGATGCACATAAACTGCTCGGATAACCTGTACTCGGAAATCCAAACACAGTAGGATTAGGTACAGCGGTTGATGATCCTGTCATAGTCACATCATCTCTGCACGAGATTTCGTAAACTGCTTGACCATTGTATGTCCATACGCCGTTGTTGTTGCAAGTTAATTCCGCAAGTTGGTAGAATGACTCAGTGTTCGGACCTTGAATTAAACCATAGTTGAACTGAAAAAATTTGTCTTTATTTAATACTGCATTATGAACTTACATATATGGTAAACGATGTTATTCCAGAGGACATGTCTTGACAATAATAATTTATTATCATGCAATTGTCGTTACCGTAATACCCTCCAGTAGAAAATGGAACAAAATTTCCATAAGTTGAATTAGTAACTTGAGTGGTCAAACATGATGCACATGTAACGCTGGAACTGCTCGGATAAGCTGTAGACGGAAATCCAAACGCAGTAGGATTAGGCACAGTGGTTGCTCTCATAGTCACATCATCTCTGCACGAGATCTCGTAAACTGGTTGACCATTGTATGTCCATACGCCGTTGTTGTTGCAAGCTAATTCCACATTTTTGCCTACCGCAGTGGTCGGACCTTGAATTGAGCCATAGTTGAACTAAAAAATCTATTGTCTAAATATGCCTTGATGTAGGGGTGAGTGCAGAGGTAGTAAATCTCATCCAATCGACGTGTGCATGCACAAATGTACATGTGCAATTGCACATGCGCAAACGTTGCCAACCCCCAATATTACATTCAAAAAGATGTTACAAAAAATGTAGTTATGTTACAAAAAAAGTAAAACATGTTACACAAAAAATACCGTCGTTTTCAAAACACCTGACAGCACCAGCTTTACCAGATATGACTACACTAACTGTAGCAAACGCGCTACTCTATGACGTAATGAACTTACATATACTGTAAAAGTTTGTGCTACAAGGGATTGGTCATAGCAATAATAGTCTAAGTTGCCATAATAATTTCCGTTATTAATCGCCTGATAGCGTATATATTGGGATGGTGAATAGGGTGAATAGGCAACTTGATATATTGAACACGATGTGGTAGGGATGTTTGTCGTTGTGGTTGAAGTGCGAACGATTTCATTTGATTCTGAAGAAGAACTGCTAGAAGAGTCACTATCACACGAGTGCCTCTTATGATGGCGTCGGTGATGTCTACGATGTTTTTTGCAACGACAGTCGCTAGTTGGGGCTTGACTCGGCTGCTGGACATAGACGGTTGTCGTTGTCTCGGGTAATAATGCAGTTGCACCGGTAAACATACAGCAAGTACCTCCAACACAAGTTCCTAGACCACCACCACACGGAGCGTTGCTAACGCAAGCTAAAATATAGCGTTTTGAATATTTTTGGAGCTCATAGTAGCTTAAAAACTTACGTCCGACATTCAAATTTGGTGGGCACTGGGCGTATGTCGATAGAACCGCTATCAAGAAAAAAAACGACGTGCTCACCAGCATTTTAAGCATCCTGAATACAAACTCTACTCGAAGCCCTCTTTTATGCTACTTTTTACATTATTGAAACAAGCGAAACAACACCCACATGTTGATTTTCATCCAGGTGTCGAGAATTTTTTCGATTGTAGATTGATCGATTGAGTATCAATGCTGCATTTGAGTATCAAAATGGAAATTTTTACATGCTGAAGACTGGGAGAGAGCGATTTGATGTTTGCTTCCTAGTAAGCTGCGAGCCCACAAAATGCCAACACAAATTAAACAAGGATAATTTTGTGTTCTGGTATCCAAGACTCAAATAGAAGTTTGCACTTTTAATGCTAGAAAACCCAAAACACCGATTCCTTTCAAGCATTAAAAGTGCGATTTTTTGGTTTTTCCCCCTGAATCAGGGTCAAGGAAGCGTTTTCACGGCTCGGGAGTGCGCGCAATCGATTCCCCGCCTAGAAAAGCCTAAGAGTCGACGGTTTTCTCATAAAAATCCGAAAATGTTTGATTTTCGCTTTAATACACCGATTCCTTCCCTGAATCAGGGTCAAGCGTTTTCAAGGTTCGGGAATGCGCGCAATCGATTCCTCGCATAAAATTACCCCTAGAGGGTCAAATGTTAAAAAAATTTTTTTAAATTTTCTACCCCGGCCCTGTTTTGGACTTCCCTCTTAAAAAAAGCGCTATTTTTTGGAGGGGTGTTGCATGGAAAGATGGTCAGCGAGAAAAATGAGAACATACGTTTGGCCAAAAGCAACCGCATATCTGGGTAGATGGTGCAATCCCCTTGTAAACAAAAAAAGAATCTCCGTCCAAACCTTTCTCCTTGATTTTTAGAATTAAAAACAAAACAAAAAATCGAGATTTTTCAGGTCCCAAAATTGTTTTTAATTTTTCTAAGTGTAGAGACGCAAACCGCAAAAACTGTAAAATATGTTTGAGAGGTCTTGATCCGAAGATAATCTATAGCTTGACACTTTTGACCTAGGCTTTGTATAGCCAGAGATCAACTCGGATGAATGTGGGGTCCTTAACCTTAGGGGATTGAGGAATGTGTCTTCTTCATGCCATATCTCCACAGGGACTCCCACTCTTACTGGTAACACGGGGTATATTCGTGCACGACACACCATGCCCTACACGAATGCACTTCGATGGCAGATAATTGCCGAGTGACCTGTATCCTATACCGTCTGTATCCTGTGGTGATTCTCGAACAAAACGGCGTCATCCAATATCCACCAGAAACGATTCTAAGCCTCAGAAGCGCAAAAGAGGTCGACCGCCAAAAGCCAAAGCTGGAACGTCTCTTCAACACGATTAAGGCTGCGTTCCTGACTTGAACCGTACGGGCCCGTGGGGTCCTAAGAATCCCCATAGAGGTTATGGAGATATCTAAACACCCCGTGGTGGCCCCGCAGCTCTTATAAAAGCCCCATAGGGCATACGAAGCAAATACGGATTCCTTA
This sequence comes from Acrobeloides obliquus, assembly GCA_034698545.1. NCBI lineage: Eukaryota > Metazoa > Nematoda > Chromadorea > Rhabditida > Cephalobidae > Acrobeloides > Acrobeloides obliquus. Next base: position 4,715 of record JAQGBS010003152.1, read on the forward strand.
CTGTCTATAGAATTCCGCACAGAGTGTTTATGGATTAAATGGCCTGTAAACGATCGTACGGGCTTCCATTGACCGTATGGACCCCTTATTTGCTCCGTAGGAATTTGACATTTTCGAAGCAAAAAATGTTTCCCTGATTCAGGGAAGCAAATTTTCAAATTTTTCGATTTTTGACGAATTTTTAAATTTTTGAAGAATTTTCCAATTTTTGACGAAATTTTCATTTTTACGAATTTTTCGATTTTTAACGAATTTTTCAATTTTTGACGAACTTTTCGATTTTTGAAGAATTTTTGGTGCTGTCCACCCCCAACGACCATGGTTTGGGGGGTCGGAAAACTTTTTTGTCTCAGAATTTTGTGAAAATAACTTTTATAGGGGTAATTTTATGCGAGAAATCGATATGCGCGCATTAGAAAAATATTTTGACCACATCTAGACCATAATTTTTGAACTTTTGCTGATCTTATATAGGCCAAAAACCATCGAAAAGCTCAGAAATGAGGGTCTAGATGTGGTCAAAATATTTTTCTGATGCGCGCAATCGATTTCTCGCATAAAATTACCCCTAGAAAAGTCATTTTTACAAAATTCTGAGACAAAAAAATTTTCCGACCCCCAAACCATGGTCGTTGGGGGGGGGATGGACAGCACCGAACATTTATTCAAATTCCAAATTTTTAACACAAACAGCCAAGGGATAACTCCACCAATTATCACATAAATCAGCTGTCCATGGATGCGTCCAATTATTTGCAGTCTCGATTTTCACACAAAGGTTCTGAAAAATGAAATTTTTAGGGTTGATTAGCTCAACGGGGTGTAACCATAATCAGCTAATTCCACAAAAACTAAAGGCAAACCAGGGGTGCTTTACAAGAATGTGGACACTTTCTTTAAAAGTCGCACCATCAATTGGTGACCTTTCCTTGTTAGATGATAAATATTATATAGTTTTAGATTACTATTTTAGTTAATTTTTCTCTCTTATATAGGTATACAATAAAGAATTTACAACATATACAAAATTTGATCGGACCCTTAAACTATTAATTGAACCCCTAAAAGTTGATTGGACCCCTAAACTGCAATAGCACCCAAATAACTTCCATTTGAGTCTTGGATCACCAGAACACAAAATTATCCTTGTTTAATTTGCGTTGGCATTTTGTGGGCTACGACTCGCAGCTTACTATGAAACAAACATCAAATTGTTCTCTCCCAGTCTTCAGCATGTAAAAATTTATATTTTGATACTCAAATGCAGCATATCTCCCAAACTACAATCAAAAAAATTCTCGACACCTGGATGAAAGTCAACATGTGGGTGTTGTTTCGCTTGTTTCAATAATGTGAAAAGTAGCATAAAAGAGAGCTTCGAGTAGAGTTTGTATGAAGGATGCTTAGTGCAGCAGCTGTTTGATCCACGCAGCAGCTGTTTGAAATTCATTTTAAAGAACCAGTCTAATTTCGGGGAGTTGATTCCATGAGAAAGAGCAGAAAATTCTAAACAAATTTTGCTTTTGGACCACTACTTGAAAATCTAATAGTAAAAAAGTGTGTAGCTGTGTCAAAATAACCAAAACAAGCACAGTCGCACTAAAATAATTCAAATCAACATAATTTGCTGCAATCAACTTACATCCGGGCGTCCATCGGAATCTGCCCACCACATTCCACCATTGGATCTCCCTCTCAAAATCGGCCGATGGCCATAAAAAAACTAAAGTGGTACCCCTTTCGACAGTCTTAAAAATTTTCAAATTTTCATTTTTGATCCCCCATTCAAATTTGGAACCTAGCTACACCCCTGTCTTTCAAGGATGTGCATCAAAATACATAATGGGCTTACATCTCAGGCTTAGGCCTTAGGCTTAGACATGGGCTTCTTACCATTTGCATTTTAATACACATGCGTATTTCAAATCAAAATAATTACATTCCAATTTGCTGCGTTCATAAAATCCCACATAATTTTTCTATTGTAATTTATGTCGTTTGTCCAAAGATATGGGCTATTCACATCCAGCCACACTCTTTGTATCTTATTTTGATATAAATCATCATTCATATAGCTGCTCAAGGAATTGACGATCAAAGTCATCTTTAAAAATAAATAAAAATAATTTTATACTTGATCATATGGAGTAGGACAGCCATAAGTTATATTTATGCATGGAGACATATAGACTTCGAGCATCATGTTATCATCAATGGCACCCCATCCAGCTAAAATATGTATTAATTTCAATTGAATTGTATTCCCTTTATAGTGTCCTTTAGTTAATCACAGCTTGGACAAGTTAGTCCCAGGTAGTATAAGTTAGTCCCGGTTGACTAACATCTCACAGCGAAAATTGTCAAATTCAAGATTTTTTCTTAAATTTTATGCCAAACGACTACTTATGACACAAAATGAAAAACCCTAAGTCACCAAGGGTCTAGCATTAATAGAACGCGGTAAAAATTTTTGTCCCCAGCCGGAATCGAACCTGCAATGTGCAAAAGTAAGAGACTGATAGCGTGCGCTCTATCCACTCAACCATCGGTGCTTGTTTAAAAAAAAAGTCCGGACGAGATGGCCAAGTGGTCTCTCGCTTTGCACACCGAAGGGCGAGGGTTCGATCCCGGAGGTCGAAATCAGAAATATCATAATTCAAGATTTCATCATACAAACTACAAAAAATCCCTGAGGTTGAATCCCGGTTTTTGTAGTTTGTATGATGAAATCTTGAATTATGATATTTCTGATCTCCGAGATCGAACCCTCGCCCTTCGGAAGCGACTTGGCCATCTCGTTCGGACTTTTTTCCCATTGGCGGCGGAAATGGACTATAACAAAGTTGTTCAGCATAAAATTCTCTGTCGATTCATACTATTTTTCACGATTTTTCCGCAAAAAATTCAAAAAAGTTTGATTATTACAACGAAAACATGTATACGAATTCAAATTTTCAAATACATTGATCTCGATGGGGAAAACGATTCAGATGATGCCGTAAAAACAAAAAATGCTCAATTTTTCATGGTCTTTCCGAATATATCATTTTTTCATATGATTGTAATTGAGTGGCCTGGTCTTTTAACATCTCTTAAAACTTTTACCATCCACTGCATTTTTAATATTCTGAAGGCCCACATTGTCCAAATTTCCTTGACTCATTACTCGAAAAATAGACCATGGAATTATATTTGATCCCATGGAATTATGAGTGCGAAAGAAAAAAAATTACGTAAATATAATCGATCAATGTGTTACTTTTTTCCTAAACTCAAAAGCTTATAAAAATTTAAAGGGGAAGACCGACTAAAGCGAGTTATTGGGGATCAGAATTTGACATTTTCGAAGCGAAAAACGCTTCCCTGATTCAGGGAAGCAAATTTTCGATGTTTGACAAATTTTTCAATTTCCGACGAATTTTTCTATCTTAGACGAATTTTTCGATTTCTGAAAAAATTTTAATTTTTGACAAATTTTCGATTTTTGATGAATTTTTCGATTTTTGACCAATTTTTTAATTTTTGGCGAATTTTCGAAAACAGATAATTTTCCTTATGATAACGTTTTGGAGATTTTTCCTGTTTTTTCTGGGGTTAACGTAAATTAGGTTTATGTGTGATGACACATTAGAAGCTCTTGTCTATATAATCGCCAATGCCACGTCTATGTCAATTGATTGCAAAGAAGCATATAATATTTTTTCGGGCGATAAAGAAATGTTAAAAAAAGTCATTTCGAAAGCTAAATATAATCGAAAATGATAAAAAGAATTTGTTTCTTATGTTATTTTGTATTATTTCTTTTGAATTAAAATTTTGCTGTTTTTTTGCTTTTTCGGAGATCATTGCTTTTTTTCAAGGAGTCTGATGCTTTTTTCGGAAATTTCAGGTGGCAACCCTGGGAGGGGGCTAAACACATATCATACTATTGAAAATAATGTCACATCAGTATGTCAACCACGTCAAAAGGCTTACACAAATTTGTTGATGATGGAGCTAGGCTTAGACCTAAAACTAGCGCCCATCATTAACAAACTTGTTTAAGCCTTTTGTTGTGGTTGACTTACTAACGAAACACGATAGAAAATGGAGAGATGTTACAAAAACCTTAAAAATTTTTCAACATTTATTGCAGCCAACAAACTTTTTATAATGCTAAAAATATAATAATACTATTTCTTCGCTGTTCATGTGCTCGCTGTCTCAGGAGTTGATCCTGTCATAGTCGCAGAATCTCTGCACGAGATTTCGTAAACTGGTTGACCATTGTATGTCCATACGCCGTTGTTGTTGCAAACTAATTCTACATTTAGGCCTGTCACAGTGTTCGGACCTTGAATTAAACCATAGTTGAACTGAAAAAATTTGTCTTTATTTAATACTGCATTATGAACTTACATATACGGTAAACGATTGTGTTCCAAAGGACATGTCATAACAATTATAATTCATTATCATGCAATTGTCGTTACCGTAATACCATCCAGTATAAAATGGAACAAAATTTCCATAAGTTGAATTAGTAACTTGAGTGTTCAAACATGATGCACACACATTGTAACCCGGATAAGTTGTAGTCGAAGATCCAAACGCAGTAGGATTAGGCACAGCGGTTGATGATCCTGTCATAGTCACATCATCTCTGCACGAGATTTCGTAAACTGCTTGACCATTGTATGTCAATACGCCGTTGTTGTTGCAAGCTAATTCCACATTTCGGCCTTCGCTCGGACCTTGAATTAAACCATAGTTGAACTGAAAAAATTTGTCTTTATTTAATACTGCATTATGAACTTACATATACGGTAAACGATGTTATTCCAGTGGACATGTCTTGACAATAATAATTCATTATCATGCAATTGTCGTTACCGTAATACCATCCAGTAGAAAATGGAACAAAATTTCCATAAATTGAATTAGTAACTTGAGTCATCATACACGATGCACATGTAACGCTGCTACTGCTCGGATAAGCTGTAGACGGAAATCCAAACGCAGTAGGATTAGGCACAGTGGTTGCTCTCATAGTCACATCATCTCTGCACGAGATCTCGTAAACTGGTTGACCATTGTATGTCCATACGCCGTTGTTGTTGCAAGCTAATTCCACATTTTTGCCTACCGCAGTGGTCGGACCTTGAATTGAGCCATAGTTGAACTAAAAAATCTATTGTCTAAATATGCCTTGATGTAGGGGTGAGTGCAGAGGTAGTGACAAGGTAGAAGTCATCCGATTCTATCACAATAGCCTAAACCTGTGAGAAAAGTGACATGCTAGTCACTTTGGCGGGCCGACAAATCCGGACAAAATTTGCGGAACGACATTGTCGGAAACGACACTTGCGGACCGACATTTGCGGATCGACATTTGTGGGCCGACAATTGCGGACCGACATTTGCGGAAATTTTTGAGGTTTTTAAAAAGATTTTTGGGCACCCATATTTCCAGGGCAATTTTTGATGAATTGCGTTCGAAGCCGTATACAATTGGATTGGATGGAACTTCATATGGTGATCAAGCGAAAAAGTCATTGCAATCGTCGCCAGCTTATTTTTCAACCAACCTTTTTCATCACTCTGATTTTAGGTACTTTGCTCGGAAAGGTGTTAAAAGTAAGGTTCTGTGATTGCATTTCGTCGATAGTGAGACTGCCAAAAATTTACTAAAAAAAGCCTAAGCCTGAATCAGGGAAGAGATATGTGTATTGAAGCGAAAATAGGCTAGTAAACATTCTGCTTTTGTTATATCTCATTTGGGTCTAATCGACTATCCAGTCGTCCAATCGACGTGTGCATGCGCAAGCGTTGCCAACCCCCAATATTACATTCAAAAAGATGTTACAAAAAATGTAGTTATGTTACAAAAAAAGTAAAACATGTTACACAAAAAATACCGTCGTTTTCAAAACACCTGACAACGTCAGCTTTACCAGATATGACTACATTAACTGTAGAAAACGCGCCACTCTATGACGTAATGAACTTACGTATATGGTAAAAGATTGTGTTACATAAAAGGCTTCGTCAAGGCAATAACAGTCTAAGTTGCCATAATAATTTCCGTTATAAACCGCCTTATAGCTTCCATATTGGGATGGATAATAGTATGAAAAGGTAACTTGATTTATTGAACACGATGTGGTAGGGATGTTTGTCGTTGTGGTTGAAGTGCGAACGATTTCATTTGATTCTGAAGAAGAACTGCTAGAAGAGTCACTATCACAGTGGTGCTTCTTATGATGGCGTCGGTGATGTCTACGATGTTTTTTGCAGCGACAGTCGCTATTTTTCGAACTATCGCTAGTTGGGGGTTGACTCGGCTGCTGGACGGTTGTCGTTGTCTCGGGTACTATTACAGTTGCACCGGTATACATACAGCAAGTACTTTCAAAACAAGCTCCTAGACCACATGCTCCGCTAACGCAAGCTAAAAAATAGCGTTTTGAATATTTTTGGAGCTTATAGTAGCTTCAAAACCTACGTCCGACATCCATGTAACTTGTTGGGCACTGGGCATATGTCGATAGAACCGCTGTCAAGAAAAATAACGACGTGATCACCAGCATTTTAAGCATACTTCATACAAACTCTACTCGAAGCTCTCTTATATGGTACTTTTCACATTATTGAAACAAGCGAAACAACACCCACATGTTGACTTTCATCCAGGTGTCGAGAATTTTTTCGATTGTAGTTTGGGAGATATGCTGCACTTGAGTATCAAAATTGAAATTTTTACATGCTGATAATTGGGAGAGAGCAATTTGGTGTTTGTTTTCCAGTAAGCTGCGAGTCGTAGCCCACAAAATGCCAACGCAAATTAAACAAGGATAATTTTGTGTTCTTGTGATCCAAGACTCAAATGGAAGTTATTTGGGTGCTATTGCAGTTTAGGGGTCCAATCAACTTTTAGGGATTCAATTAATAGTTTAAGGGTCCGATCAAATTTTGTGTATGTTATAAATTCTTTATTGTATACCTATATAAGAGAGAAAAATTAACTAAAATGGTAATCTAAAACTATATAATATTTATCATCTAAGCTATATTTGATCTACAAATATAAAAATCTAGAAAATGTTGATTTTATTCAACAAGAAATAATGTCGAGACGGCTGTCATTAAGTAAAGAATAAAACAAGATTATGCCCATGCACACCACCCTCATGTAAAGAAAAAATCGATTCACCGACAAAAGTTAAAAAACGCGCCGTAGGGGCCTAAAATCGG
>JAQGBS010003153.1:0-11947 GCA_034698545.1 Acrobeloides obliquus
ATGTGTTTTCATTTCTGACCACATTCTAAAGCATTAAAGAAGAAAATGAAAAAATTGATTTTTTAATTTTTCCAGAATGGGTACCCCCATGATTTATAGGTCATTTTTCTTCTCATACCAAGCCCTTCGATTGGTATAGGCCGTGACGGAATTGGACTTAAGGTGACGGAGATAGTACAAACAGACAGACACACATAGCGCGTTTAATATATAAGGATTTTAAGAGATTTCATTAAAGGGGGAAAAAGTCATGGCGGGTTTTCGACAAAAAATTTAAATTATATCTTTATATCAATAAGGCATCCAGGTGTCATAGAACGAGTACAAGTTATGTAGAAAATTATTCGTTGGCTATAATCAATAATTAAACATCCTAGTTTGACGTAAAAAAATTATAGAGTTAAACGTTAAATAAATTACAGCTTAAAAAGCTTAGTTACATGGCCTGTAGTATCGTTAGTCTTCTTCAAATTAAGTATAGTTAAAAACTATTTTAATATGAGCTCTATGAATAATACCGACGTTTGCTTCCAGATTCAATCAGATACGAAGATTTTCAATTTGATTGAAAAGAACTTACTATCGTTATTACCGATGATTTATGGTATTCCAACTATCGTGTTAGATCTGTTTCTAGTATATTTCTTGTTAAGTAAAGAAGGTAAAAAAGAACTTGATCAAATGTTTTCTATTCTTTTTGTCACTTCTGCAATAACAGTGAGTTTAAATTTATTAACATAGGTATTTATTAGTGCTCCAAAAACCAAGATTCGGGATAATTAAGGGGTTTCTGAATCTGAGGTCATTTTTGAATAAGAATTTTTTCGTCCGAGTGGTTGTTCAAGGACCAGTCCACTCGGAAAAAACATTTTGTAAAAATTATACAGGGTGACTAAAAAACCGTGTTTTTGAGAATTTTTTGCAAAAAAATTTTTTTAATTTTTCCCAAAATGACCCTATGGGGGTTTTTCTATGCGAGAATCGCTTTCGCACATTAAAAAATCTTGAAAACGCTCCCCTAAACATGAAATCGCATACGAGGATATGTGATTCGTGAATTTTTAGGAAATAAGCTATTGGATTGTGTACAACTTTATCCAACGTCTTTCTGCTGCTCCGTTGATGTCATTTTTATATGCTTGGATCCCAAAAGACGGCATAATCGTTTCGGTTATTTACTTTATAGTTATGTATACGGCATATCTTAGTCATATCCCTCCGTTGTTACTAACAATTAACCGTCTAACTTCCGTCATGTTTCCTATAAACCATGAAAAGGTATAAAATAAAAGAACACAAAAATGATATTAAAATAAATTTCAGGGCTGGAGGAAAGCAATTAAACCAATCATGATTGTTTATTTGCTTTACCCACTGGTATTCATATGGCAGGTCTTGTTTATGAATCAAATTCGACATTGCCAAATTTGGGATAATAATTTGATGAATTCTTATCATATTTTTGGCATACAACCTCCTAATTATGGGGTACTGTTTTTTTCTAAAATAAGACCCTACGCGTCCTCAAAAGACCGTCCTCAAATGCCCATTCTCACATGTCGCAGCGCCATATTTTTAACAATTTGCAAATTTGACTCTATAGAACACTTTTTTCTGAAAAAATCAAGAAATTTTAGTCTAAATGCGACAAATTTAGCTTAAGCCTTTGAAGTGTTAATAAAGTAATTCTGACAATATTTAGATCCCTTTATATCTTAGTGTAACGGTGATTTCTTTTTTTGTCAGTACATCTTGCCTATTGATGAACATTATGACGACGATATTGCTAATATATCGCCGTAAACTTCGAAAAACAAATAATTCTAGTGAAAGAAAAGCCGTTCAAATGGAAATCAAAATGTTTGTCCTAACGTTATCGATGTTCATCAATGAATTTACGACTGGAATTAATATGGTAATTTTGATATATAATATCATTATGCAGGGCATATCCCCCCGATTAAAGGGGATGCACGCCCAGTTCGGTGATCGAAAAAATTTTAGAAATAAATTTTTTTTTTGATTACCGGACAAGGCGTGCACCCTCCCCCTGGAAAATCCATCTCGATAAGGACAAAAAGATTTTGACATGCGGTTTTTTGCAACTTGCTCGGACTATCAATGTCGCGCTAGTTTTATTTCTTAGCTCAAAGATTTCACCAAAATTTTCTTAAATTTGCCAATTTTCAACAAAAAAATTCCAATTTTGACATTTTTTCACCAAAAATTTTCGCTTTTCGATGCACTCTATCGATTGGCGGTGAAAATTTTCAAAAATTCCTTAATAAATTTAGACTTTCGTTTCAATACTCAATCTACTTTAAAAATTTTAAAAAATATATCCATAAAACGGGGTGATAGTTCAAGCAGGTTGCAAAAAACCAAAACATCTATTTTCCTTGTCGATATGGATTTTTCTTAATCGGGGATATGCTGGGACACCCTGTAGATATAAAGTTTTTAGTTACTTTCGTATTTTGTAAGTCCGACGAGTATTGTTAGAACAGCGATAGTAGTGATTCAACCGTTTATTATAGATCTTATCTGTTTAACTCCGCCTTGGATGTTAGTTATAATGAGTAAGAAAGTTAGGTCGAAATTTTTCGGTCTTATTCTCAAAAAATCTCATTCTGTTGTTGTTCATCCAATTAAACATCCTATTCCAATACAAAATCGTTAAAATCATTAATATCATTAACATAAACTTTTGAATTTTGTGTTTACTTTTTAAATAATATAAAGAACCTGGGGACCGAGCACTTCCGGTGCTCGGTCATGAACTAGTTTGATATTCTTTGATAGTTTATATAAGCAGCTTTAAAGTGATCCAAGATCAATGCATAAGCCTTTTCCATAAAAAGTCAAAAGGCAAATATTATGTAATCAAAATTTTCGGGTTTTTTTAAACCCCCCCCCCCCCCCTGTAGTCAAACCATAATCATTTGGCTACGTCCCTTCATGATTATGTAATCAGTGGCCAATTTTTTAAAATAACAATCAAAGATTTATAAACAATTTTTATAACAAAAATATGATATATAAAATTTTTTCAAAAAGAAATTTATTCCAAATAAGGGGGGACTATCTACGTGTAAAAATATTTTTGGTTGTTTTTGAAAAAAATGAATTTTTTTATTTTTCGCACAAGGTCGCGGGTCCGAATCTCGTTTGAATCTTGTTGAAATTTTGTGAAAGAAGTTGTTCCAACGTCGAAACGCGAAAGTTAATCTGTTAAAGTTATGGCGATTTGTTGAATAATACTGAAGAACCAGAGGATACTGAAAAACCAGAATTTTTTTCAGAATTTCTCGTCAACGCGAAAAATGTTCCCCATGGAAAGTTAGGGGGTAGGGAGTTTTAGGGGGAGGAATGGCACAAATTTGGAGGCCTGAAACATGATCTGATAAAGCTAAATAATATATCAAGACTATGTTTGAAAGTATTATAAAATTTTGGCTTATGAGCTTTACAAATTTGTCAAAATGTGTAGTGTCATTTTTTGACAAATTTCCAAACTTCCAAAGGCTATATAACGTTGAAAATATAGTTTCATGTAAAATGCGCTTTTACAAAGATATTCATCTAATATTGGAGAAAATAATTTACTCTTTGGCCTGTCACAATATAATAATCCGGCCGAGCTATATCTTTAAACAAGTGGTGGGTCATATATGACCCAGTGGGCAAAAATGGGTTAAATTTAATTTTTACAACAGCCTAATAAGAAATATTGACACAATTAGTTATTTCGTTGTGATAAAATATATTCAAAAATCTTCAAAGGAATCTCCATAGTTTGATCATCTACAATAACGATGTCATATAAGTCCAAATACTTATTGAGATAGGTTTCAAAGTTCATATTCAAAAAGCCAATTTTTAAAGCTGTACTTTCTCCTTTTATGCCAACATCCATATGTGGGTCTATAAAATGTGTATCAAAATTTTTTTTAAAAAGTTTATTTTTCGGCGAAAAATAGACTTTCGCCGAAAATTTTTTCGGCGAAAGTCTATTTTTTAGCCCCGAAAATAGATGCCAAAGAAAGAAGCGAAGTGAAAGGAAAAATGAATTTCGCGGAGAGTGCAATAGAAAAGCTTCAAGAAATCAAAGCCATTTAAGGAAATTTACAACTCATCATCCGTTGGCTGCAATAGAGCAGTGGTTTACGCGTCGATGCTTAACCCACTGCTCTATTGTAGCCAACGAATATTTGACTTATAAACTTCCTTAAAGGGGGTGACAATCATGGCCTAATACAAGAAAAAAATTTTTCTAAAAAGATCATTTTCAGAGGTAAAATAATCGTTTACGGTCAAGGTTTCCCGGTCAAGGTTTCCTAGTGTCAAGGTTTCCCAACAGTGTCAAGGTTTCCCAATATGGCTTAGGCCTTAGGCTTAGGTCCCTATTAGAAAAATATCCCGCTTGGGAAACTTTGTCACTGTCGGGAAACCTTGACATATTTGGGAAACCTTGACACAACTGGGAAACCTTGACATGCAATCAAAATAATGCGAGAAATCGCATCACCGAAGCGCGAAAATGCTTCTCTGACCCTGATTCAGGGAAAATATAGATTTTTTTGGCCTTTTTATACTAGTACATGGTTTGAAAAGAATTTTTATTAACAAGCCTCAGTGGTGCAGTGACAAAGCAGCAGCTTATTGGTCACAAAGGTCGATGGTTCGAATCCCACTTGGAGCCAATTTTTTCGCACAAAGTAAAAATTGAAAAATTTCTATATTCGCCTGAATCAGGGAAGCATTTTCACGCTTCGGCGATGCGCGCAATCTATTTCTTGCATATTTTGACCCCTGAAAATGATCTTTCTAGAAAAAATTTTTTCTTGGATTAAGTCATGATTATCACTCCCTTTAAATGGCTTCGATTTCTTGAAGCTTTTTCTCTTGCACTCTCCGCGAATTTACTTGTTATTTTCCTTTCATTTCGCTTACTTCTTTGGTGTGCTATTTTTGGCGCTTTCGCCGAAACAGTTTACCTCCTAAGCTATCACCAAGCAAGAATACATTTGATCGGCCTTCGATATCAGGGATAAACGTATGGTCGTCGTTGATCACACTTGAATTTTTATTAAAACTATGAATTATAGGTTTTGAAAAATTCACGCAATTGTCCTAAAAATGCTTTTAAAGGAGGGGTGCAGTCATTCTCGGTCGGTTTTTTTTTGCCAAAACAGCCTATATAACGTAAAATCATGCGAAAAATCGATTGTGCGCATTCCCGAAGCGTGAAAATGCTTCCTTGACCCTGATTCAGAGAAAAAGATGTTGCATTGAAGCGAAAATCGAAATTTTTCCCTCAAAATCATATTTCTGGGGGTAATTTCATGAGGGAAATCGATTGCGCGCATTCCCAAAGTTTGAAAACGCTTTCCTGACCCTGATTCAGGGAAGTTAGTACATGTTGGATTTTCGCTTCAATACACACTCTTATTTCCTTGAATCAGGGTCAAGGAAGCATTTTCACGTTTCGGGAATGGCGCAATTGATTTTCGCATGATTTTATCCCTATATAGGCTGTTTTGGCAAAAAAAATTTTTTTCGGAGAATGACCCCCAAATGGGTCCCCCGTTTAACAAATTGCTTAATCGTCAAAGGGTTAAAAAAATAAGGACAACTCTTACTTGAGCATCAAAAATCATCATATTAGAAACAATATGCAAATTTCCTGGAATATTACCCATCTTATTTTCAAACAAGAACTTGACTACATCACCAAACCCAGCACTAAAAATTATAAGAGGGATACCATGTTTGGAGATTCTTTCAATAAATTCTAGTCCATTTTCTCTAAAAATATTTTTATACATTTTTTCGTAGTGCTTACCTTAAATTTAAATTCGAAAGAGCAACTTTTTCTTTAATATCTAATTTTGAAAGTCCAGCTTTTATGGTATATTGTTGAGATTTTGTCCACCTAAACTTTTTATTTTATTTTTTTCAAAAATATTAGAGATACCATTCTACCATATAGGGTATCTTTTCTTCATTTGACATCAATGGACAAATTTCAATAGCATGGAATTTTTTCACTATTTCATTGTACTTAAATTTTATTTACAGGGTGTCAAAAACCGAATTTTTGATAGTTTTTAGCTAATTTTTTCCAAAATAACTATTTGAAGGGGGTGGTTCTATGCGAGGATTTTTTAACGAAATGGCAAAAATCCGTTTTTGTGGGATACCCTGTACAAAAACATTTTTAATTATTTTAAAAATTTTATACCATATCTTCCAATTCCGGGTGCTTATCAAGAACCATACGACGAACCAATTGTGGGGTATTAGAATCTAAATTACCATTTGGATCTTTGTAACGAGATAAAGTGTAGTCAAAATCGGATATGAACTATAAAAAAGTTATAACTATAAAATTTTCTACTTTACCATAAGTTGTTCAATACCATCATTTATAATCTTATGAAGTTTCTTGTTTACTATTTCGGGGTGTTTCATATGGACTGAGGAAGATTTCAACAAAATTTCCATTATGCGTAATTATTTATCTATAAAGTAATTAAAAAAAGTCTTTTTTAGAATAAGTCATGTTTATCGTGTCAATATCCAGGCTTTTCAAAAGATTTTGGGGATTCAAGGATGAACCCAATAAGAAAAATGTTGGCTATAGAGGTTGATTTTTGATGAAATTTTCGACCTACCTACTGTTTTCCTATGCGGGAAATCGATTGCGCGCATTGCCGATACATGAAAATGTTTGTATGACCTTGATTCAGGGAATATACAAATTTTGAGCCATTTTAGGTATGCACTCCTCGTAAGGGCATCTTCCAGTGGTCAAAATCAAAAGATTCCTTAAGATTTTCATGTTGAAAAACCCTCGATACAAAATTTCAGCCAATTTAGGGGGGGGCTTTGTGAAATTTAGAATTTTTTACCCTCTTGGGATAAAAAATTCTAAACTTCAAAAATTTCTCTAAATTGGCTGTATTTGGAGGTTTTTCGGCATGGAGAACACGAATCTGAAGAAATTTTGATTTTGACCATTGGAAGGTACCCGTAAGAGGAGTACACCCTTAAAATAGCTCAAAAATTTGTATTCTCTGAATCAGGGTTATGCAAGCATTTCCAAGCGTTATCAATGGGTATAATCGATTCTCCGCATAAGAAGATAGTAGGTACGCAGATAATTTGATCAAAAATCGACTTCTATAGCAAAATATCAACATTTTTCTTATCGGATTACAGCCTTGAAAACCTCAAATTTTTTGAAAAGTCTGGATATTGACACGAAAACATGACTTCTTCTAAAAAAGACTGATCGGATCGTATTCAGCATACACTCTTGTCTAATCTGAAAAAAGTGCCATTTAAAAAAATCGATGATGCATGATGGGCAATTTTCTGAAAACATCTGATTTTCGGGGAATCCCGAAGAAGTTTTAATTTCGCTGCCCTTATATAGAGTAATTCTATGCAGGGAATCGATTTCACGCATTGCCGAAGCTTGAAAATGATTTCTTGGTCGTGCTTTTGGGAAATTATTTTGAGTTTCGCTTCATACACCGATTCAGGGAAGTGGTTTCAAGCTTCGGAAGTGCGAGCAATCGATTCCCCAAATAAAATTCTCTATAGTGTCGTTTTTAAGAAAAAAATTTAGGGTCCCAAATTTATGTAAAATCCTAAAAGTGTCATTTTTTAATCACCCTGTATAAAGAAAAATTTTTTAAATTAACCCTAAGCTGAAAATAAACTAAAATCTATGAAAACCAACAAGAACGTTTAAGAATAAGTTCTTTATTCATCAAATAGTAAAAAGAAACCGATCAATAAATAAAGCACAACACAAAACAGACAAATGGTCTTTCGTTCTATTCTAGCACTATTACATAACCAATGAAAGAAATAGCATTAAAAATATAGAATTTTGAATGAAGAGACACTTCCTAGAAGGTCAAGCTTTCAGTCAACAAGTGTTAAAGCCTGTTTTTTCGCAAATACCAAGTTGCGAATTGTTTAAACTCCAATCCGAAGGTGTGATTCAAATCCGTATGGCGAACATTTCTTTTTGTCTCATTTTGTTGTTACAAAGATAGGGTTGAAAATTTTTTGAATCGACCAAAAAATTTTCGACCCTAACGGGACCGAACCCTCGACCACCAACAAAGGGCAAACGTTGAAATTTAAAAAAGGGCAAATGCGTAATAGCCACTCGGTCACCAGTTTATTTCATAAACGATAATTTGGTTAATCAAATAAAATTTATAATATATTTTAAAGGGAGTACATTTTGCGACCATTTGAGAGAAAATTTTTTCGTAAAAATGACCCTATTGGGGGTAATTTGATGTGGGAAATCGATTGCGCGCACTCTCGAAGCGTAAAAACGCTATCTTGACCAATTTTCGTAAAAAATTGACTTTTTTCATCGCAAGAGCGACGAATAAAGATAAAAAGCGAAAAAATAGGTAATTCTTCACGAAAACTTGGCCAAGATGGCATTTTTACGCTTCGGGAATGTGCGCAATCGATTTCTCGCATCAAATTACCCCCAATTGGGTCATTTCTACGAAAAAAGTTTTTTCTATCCCAAATGGTCGCACCCCCTTTAAATGAGATCATAAGAAGGTAAAATAAACATGTGCAATCTACAAAAATTATGAAAGAATAAGGGCGAATCTAACTATAGAAAACTATCCCGCTACGCATCCAAAGCTGTTATTGACTACAGCAGCTACTGCACCAGTACAACATCCAGCTCTAGGATAAAAACAAACAGTCCCGCCAGCACATTGTTGACTTGCACTGCTACTTCCACTATAAAACAATAGAATACAATATGAATTTAAAAAAACCCAACCTGCATTGGCTAGCTGAACAACCGGAAGTACATGTTCTGGTCCTAGTTTGTGTTCCACACAGACCACATGTGTCATTACATGTCGACCATGATGACCAATTTGACCAACAGCTTGACGGAGTAGTTTGTTGCAAAGATAGCTGAATAGAAAAGTATAAAATAATAAGTATTGTTATTTTAAATATGAATGACATATTGGAGTTGTAAATTATCGAAATTGAAGCAAATTAGATTTTTTAACAAAATAGCAAAAATATTGCATCGAGAAATGTTTTTATAATAATTAAATCCTATCCGTTGTATATCAACATTAATCAGGTGTGGAAATGACGCTATATAATCCTTTGAGTACGAAGAACAGAAACCAAAATACTAGACAGGCATGTTTAATGCGGATATGTGCACTCAGTTTACAAATTAACAATTATGGTCGAATATCATGCATTCATATTAATTAATCATTAAAAAAATATCATTTGGAATATTGTGATCAGGAACCAAATATGAGCCAAAAATTAGGCACGCTGTATGCGTAGGAAGGAATAGGAACTCAAATATCTAATTGATTAATCACGGTGGACCAAAGTTGTGTCAAAAATGGAAAATGCGTGAAATCGATGAGAAATGATTTATTTATGTTCAAAAACCATTTTTATGTCGATTCCAGCGCATTTTCGAGGTGTCAGAGTCAATTTCGATTGTTCTTACTTGAGCATATACACCCAAAAAGGATTTTATCGAAATCTCGATGAAATTCCCAGCAAATCTGAAGAAGTTTGATTCTAGCATATTCTACTCATTTAAATTTATCATTTTGACAAAGTGTATATTGTCAAACTCGATTCAATAATTTTTATCGAGTCTTTGAATTTTCGAATTCCTTTCGATCTTAAGGGAATCTTCAAAATCCATCAAGTCCTCGCAGAAAAAATCCATTTTCCATGATCGATCCCGAAAACGACGCGCCTGGATGTGGCCTACAATGCTATAGAGAGATTTTTAAAACTCGAATTTAAAAAGTTGAACTTTTGCTCGAAAAACTGAAAAAATCGGCCTATTTTTTCAGTTTTTCCAGCAAAAGTTCAACTTTTTAAATTCGAATTTTAACAATCTCTCTATAGCATTGTAGGCCACATCCAGGCGCGTCGTTTGCGGGATCGATCATGGAAACTGGATTTCTCTGCGAGGACTTAATGGATTTTGAAGATGGGGACAATTTTGGGGACGACAAACGATAACAAATTGAAGACATTAGTATCATATGTCTTCTGTAGTGCAGTGGCAAAGCACTGTGTTTTTGCCGCCAGAGGTGGCGGGTTCGATCCCGCCACCTCTGGCGGCAAAAACAGATAAACTGCAAATTTAGAGCTTTAACCACTCGGCCATATGGATAGGGTATACCCCCCCCCCCACCCACGATATGGTACTCGTTTTGCTCGTTTCGATGAGCTAAATCCAATGGCATAAACCGTTTTGAATTTTAGATGCATGCCCTTTTTTCCCATTTTGGTCCGCCACTGCTTTTCCACCACCCTATCAGTGTTGTAGGGTGAAGTGCTGGCTGGGGGATACTTTTACAAGGTGTGCCTAAAATGGCATTTTTGCGATTTTTGATTGATTCAAAAAATTTAAGTTTTTTAAACTTCCACCAAAATAACCCTATAGGGGTTTTCTATGCGAGAAATCGATTGTTACATTTCCAAACCTTGAAAATTACCTCCAGATCCTGAATTAACTTATTTTTGTTTCAATACACACACTTCTTCCATGGGGCAGGGACGCATTTTCAAGGTCCAAGACGACTACACAGGGATGCATTGCTACACACATCTCTTCCCTGAATCAGGGCCAAGTAAACGTTTATAAGGTTTCGTAATGCGCACAATCGATTTCTCACGTAGAAAAACTCGTATAGGACTTTTTTGGCGAAAAATGAAAAACTTGAAGAATTGAAAAATCGCAAAAATGCCAATTTTTTACACTCTGTACAATAATTTAAAAAATGAAAAATCGAATTTTTGAAGGCAAAATGATAAAAAAACGTTTTATTTTGTAAAAACCGATATTTGTGTTAAAAATTTTTTCAAAAAATTAAGAATTTATATGGGAATATGTTGTGGTGATTTTCAGGGTTTTCGTATCGATTATAAGAAAAATCAAAAATTTTTATTAAAAAATAAAACTTTATTAAAAATAGAACATAAGATTTTATCCAGTTGCAGTTGCAGTCCCCGTACAAGTAGGATTCATAGTAGGACACCCATTACAATAAATTGCATTTATTACAGCGTATGATCCACCTGCACTACACTGAAATAGGGCGAAGCCGTTCGGACCACCACCCAATTGTCCAAGGTTGGTAAACGTCATAGTTCCATCTTGCGAAATTAGGCCATCGTTATCACCAGCCGCTTGTATAAATACATTTATACAGCAAGTGCCTATAAAAAAATTTTTATAAAGTTTTTTTGAAAAAATTTGGAAAATATTTGCTTCTAAGCTGAAAATGCTCAGAAGATTACGGTTTTTGTTTAAAAAAATGGAATTTTTTTTTTGGAACAATGGAAAAATTATGCCATTTTTGGTGAAAAAATGGGAAATTTTGGTCATTTTTTGGTTAAAAATCATAATGAGGGATAGGGTTGGGACTTGACGCGACCAATTTGACTTGACATGGGTGTTTGCGTTCAGTCAAGTTGATTTTTGAAAAAATTTTGTCAAGTCATGAAAAATTTCCAAAATTTTTTTGGTGAAGTAAATTGACAGTGGGGGGGGGGGTCATGTCCCCCCCCCTAAAAACTAAAAAATGAAAAATCTGTAATCTTTTTCCTAGTGGTCCCCCTTATGTTTTTGCCCAAAATTTTTTCGAAAATCATAATGATCACTCATTATGGTTTTTCACCAAAAATGATCAAATTTTCCCATTTTTCACCAAAAATATCAATTTTTTCAATAAAAATCGTAATTTTCTGAGCATTTTCGGCTTAAAGGACCAATCCAGTCAGTTACAATTATATGAAAAATGATATATTATGAAAGTTCATGAAAAATGGAGCATTTTTTGTTTTTACGGCATGTTCTGAATCGTTGTAGTTTTCGAGATAATTGCGT
>JAQGBS010003154.1:0-11945 GCA_034698545.1 Acrobeloides obliquus
GATTTTAATACAAGAAATCAATTCTGAGAACTTTTTGAAAATTGTGCACTCATGTGATTGAAAATGGTCGATTCTTTTAGAAATTGTGTTTTAAGAGTTATTCCCTGTAAAAATTCGATTTCAAAAAAGTTCTCCAAATCAGATGATTTTTTATACTCGGGGATTTTCGACTATGAGGAACACGGTGGCGATATATATTTTTTAAATAAAAATTTTTGAAAAAATATAAAAATTAGGTGGTTACCCTCTAAAAATTAAAAAATATGCGAATTTCAAAAATGGCTCCAAATCGGCTAATTTTTTGCACTTGGGGGTTTTTGACTATGGGGAACACTAATCCGAAAGAATTTTTCAATCTTGACCTCACGGGGTACCCCTACCGATAAATATCTAAGGGCCAAAATATGCGAATTTCAAAATTGGCATCAAGTTGGATAATTTTTTGTACTCAGGGTCAAAGGTTCCTTTTGCACGTAATCGTTTATAACATCGCCGTTGATGACGTTCAGAGGTCGAAACGAACCTAGGCTTGGCCCGTAAAGCCGGTCCTTTAAGCCTAGGCCTAAGACCAAGCCTTTATCGATTCTTTCAAAAAAACTGATTTTCAAATAAAACGGGAATTCCGGCCTAAAAAAGATTTTATTTTTACCAAAAATTTATCAAATAAATATCATGGGACTCATAAAAATCGATAGGACTCATAAAAAATCAATAGGACTCATAAAAGTCCATGGGACCATATAAATCTTGGGACTCACAAAATAAGATAGAGCCGAAATTTTTAGCAAAAAATGCGAAATTTTTGAGAGAAAAAATTCATATTTGAAGCGATTCAACGGTTTTACATCCGCCGGTTCCCTGTAACTTTCATCAACGGTTTCTTATGCAAATTGAGTGGTTCGAAGACTAATACACATTTGACCTCAAAAAAATTACACATTTGACCTCATTTTGCATTATAACACGCAAAATCGGCTAATACACGTTTGACTTTTTACACATTTGACCTCAAAAAATTACACATTTAACCTCATTTTTTGTCGATTGCCATTTTACGTTGACCTGAGGTCAAATGTGTAATTTTGAGAAAGGTCAAATATGTATCAGCCGGTTCGAGTTGTGTATTTTCGAGTTGAATATTAACCTGTAAAACAGGCTTAATTGCCCGAATGCTTGATATTGCGCGGATCCTGTCGGATTCTTCAACAAACTTTTTCTGGGTGTCAGCAGTCTTTTTTTCTTCCCTTCCACGACAACTTTCAACTGTGCCACGTTTAATGGTTTTTGATACAAGTTTTTTTTGTCAATATCAAGCATTCGGGCAACCGGTCGCAACGCTCTTACATGGTCTTATGAAGTCCCTTACAACAGAAAGAAGATAAATTCGGATTTATTCTTTTTCTATTGTAAAATGTCCCAGAGCCCAAGTTTCGAAAGAGTGGGCGTTAGTTAAGGCCCTATCCCTAGGGATACCATGAACATTTGTTTCAAAATAGAAAAGCTGACTTTAAAAATCAGATTTTAGGAGCAAAATGCTAATTTTCCATTATATTTCTTATAAATTTGACAAAATTTCGCATCTCAAAAATCAGAATTGACACTGAAAAATCAAATTTGACATCTTAAAATCAGCATTTTTCTGAAAAATTAACAGACATGGCACCCCTGGAGTTAGTGCTGAGCCAATTGAAATTTCGAGTTTTGACTGTTTTCCAGGGGTCGAAATTAATTTCGAATTTATAGGCAAAAATGACGAAATGTTTCGATTTCATATTTTAATCACACTATTCGAAATTTCGAATGGATGATTTTACCCAGCACTAATGGGTGCCCTTCGACTCCCCTGGACATGCTGCTGTTTTTAGACTCAAGAAATGATTTGGTTGAAATTTTTCAAATTCTAAAAAGTTTATGCATATTTATATTTTTTGTTCGTTTTGTTATTTGAATTTAATATTTTTAGCTGCTATTCTTACTGTTGAAATAAAAAATGTCTTCTCTTTCGGACAATACTCAAGAAGTTTTGAAGGAAATATTCGATCTCTATAAGAATGCCAACGATGGTAAATTCTGTCGTGATCAAGTTGCGAATGCTGTCCGAGCTGCTGGTTTAGTTCCGACTAATGAAGATGTTTCGCGTGTGTTGGGAATCGCAGACGATCAAAATTCGAATCCAATTTCTGTCACGTTCGAAGAACTGTGTTCAATCTACGAGCAGTTAGCGCAAGTTAGTTTTTTAATAGATGAAGCTAACCTATTTAAAGGGGGTGACATTTGGTCCAATCCAAGAAAAAAATTTTCTAAAAAGATCAGGTTTAGGGGTAAAATCATGCGAGAAATCGATTGTGCGCCGAAACGTGAAAACGTCACCCTGACCCTGATTCAAGGAAAACTTTGTTTTATTCTAGATCAACAATTGTTGAAAAGACGATTTTCGATATAAAATAAAACAAAGTTTTCCCTGAATCAGGGTCAGGATGACGTTTCCACGCTTTGGCGATGCATGCAATCGATTTCTCGCATGATTTTACAAAAAATGATCTTTTTAGAAAAAATTTTTTCTTGAATTAGGCCACAAATGTGAATTCTCCCTTTAAGAGACGATATCTCGAAAGTTCAAACATCCCTACTACTAGCGTTAAACGATTTGACATCGCTCCGACTTGAATTTATTTAGTGAAATTAACGCATGGGAAATTTTTTAAAGTCATTTCGAGTCAATCCGAGATGCTCCAAAAATGCAAAACCTTGTCCGACGCTCTTGTCCAAACCGATTTTACGTTGATTTTTTGAACTTTCTACTCTGTCTAAAACACCCTAGATAATTTTTTTGCCAAAATTTTTATCTGGCCAATGTATTTCAACACGGAGAACGTTGCTAGCGTGTTTTTAAAAAAACCGAGAAAAATTTTTTCGATCCCTCCATGACCCAAAAATTTAAATTTCTTGGATTTTTTTAAAAACACGCTAGAAATGTTCTCCATGTTGAAATACATTGGCCGGAAAAAAATTATCTAGGATGTTTTAGAGTAGAAAATTCAAAAAAATCGGGTTTTTGAGCGTCGGACAAGGTTTTGCATTTTTGGAGCATTTCGGACTGTCTCGAAATGGCTTTTAAAAATTTTCCCATGCGTTAATTTCACTAAATAAATTCAATTCAGAGCGCGCAGTCGAACCGTTTAAGGCAATATTTGAAAGCTCAAGAAAGTCTCTTAATTGTGAAATTTTAGAACTGTGCTGGAAGTTACGAAGAATTGGTTGAATGCTTGAAGGTATTTGACAAAGATTCGAAAGGCAAAATTTCAGCTATTGAGCTCAAGCAATTGTTGACGGCGCTAGGTGAGAAATTGCCTTCTGAAATGGTTGATGAATTGTTGAATGAATTGCAGGACAATAATGCGGATGTCGATATTTTTGGTATTGATTTTATCAATCTTATTTGTTATATTCTTATTTGAAACTTCCTTTTGTAGCTCTTTGTGACAGGATCGCGCCTTCATCGATCACTCCGCATAATGCTCATTGAATTAAGATTACGAATTTGGACTTTCTGTTTTTATTTTATCCCTTTATGTGTTTGTATCTCTTTATGTTCATTTGGAATAAACTTATGTGTTTGAATGTGGTGTTTTTTAGCTGATTATGAAACTTGTCCATACAATCGGTTTTTTCTGTAAAATACATTTCTGTGTAAAAATATAAGTTCACTCATTTTTTGGGAGTTTTCAGTTCTTAAAATTGAAAAGAAGATTCGAAACCTTTTAGAAAGAGGCTAAAAAGATATGTTTAGCAAAAAAATCGTTCCGACAGCAAAAAAATAAATTTTTACCGAAAACACCGTTTTTTTAACTGTGCAAAAATAAAAATCCAGTGCTTCTGAGTGCTCCTGAGCGTTTTCGAGTCTTTCGTGTACTTTTATAGTTTTCTTGAAATTCACATAAAACATGTTAAAGCGTATTCGGATTAAATAACTTTTTTAACTATCGTGTGTAACAAGTTGTCTGGGAGATTTTCGAGAAAAATTAAAATTTTTAACAAGCTTAAAACATGTAACATCCTTGAAACTTTTTAAATATTTTGATTTTTCTCGAAAATTTCCCAAACAACTTGTTACACACGATAGCTAAAAAAGTTAGTTAATCCGAGGCCAATAATAGTAACCCATAAGTGTAACAAGTTTTGTAGAATTTCAAAAAACATATTTTGAAAAATGTAACAAATTTAGAAGCATCACTAGCGATCGCCCCCCCCCTTCTCATCCCTTCCTTAGCTACGCCACTGACAAGGGACGACGTCATACAACTGTTATTCCCCGATCAAAACGAAACCTTTTTTAAAAAGATTCACCATGATCGATTTCATTATTAAAAGAAATGTTTCCTAATTTTTCATTTTTAGACCTATGCAGCGAAGAAGACCGACGACGTGCAAGAAGAATTGGTCATGAATGGGAGCTCGTCATACCAGTTTCTTCACTAGAAACCGTGCGAAGCAGCTCCTTGAATACCGCCAGAAGAATTTGGAACCATCTGCCAGAAGACATCGCCGCAATACCAATCCAACGCACTTCAAGAACGCTGTGAAATCCTCCACCGTATATGAAGACCTCGCTTTAAAAAGAATCGCAAGAAGAGCTGAACTCATGATATAAAAATTGTGATACCTACTTACCCCTTTGTGTATATTGTTATGTTTATTACCTTTTGACTGTGTCTTATTAACTCAGTACGGTGATATGTCTTGAGTTAAATAAATAAATTTAATTACAGTCAACTCTCGATATAGTGACACCCCTAGGGGGTGTCTATAACTAGGCGAAAGTAAAAGATTTTTCAATATTTTTTTATACAAAATATTCCTCATACAATTAGCTATCCAAAAAGTGGTCGCTTATGGAAATCCGATTTAACATCGATTTTTGGCGAATTTCGGGGGGGAGGGGTCACTATGTCGAATTGGAGGGGGTAATAAACGGATCTATAAATTTTGATTTTTCTCTGTTTTCCGATTATTTCGTCGCAATACACAGCTTTTTTTAATTCCTGATTCAATCGAAGAAAAATAGACTATACGATGCGGTAGAAAGCTTACATATACTAAAGAAGATATAAATTGTTTACAATAACGACCCGTAAACACTTGAGCCACAAATCTTTCGATCATCAAGGCGTTTTCCTCAATGATAGAGCACTCATAACGCTTTTTATTAGTGACTCGGATGTTAAGAAACAATTCTTAGAGCTCAAAGCTCGGTTCGCTTATGATTGGCGTGTTTCCAGGTGTTATGATGAGTGTTGACTTTAATTTTCCATTTTGATAGTTTTTAAGAGGTTGAAATGTGACATAAATATTGATTGTTCCAAAAGTTCCTGGATTTTGGATCGGAAAATGTTTTCTAAAAACAACTTCTATAAGGGTAATTTTATGCGGGGGAATTGATTTCGCGCATGCCCGAAGCGCAAAAACACTTCCCTGATTCAGGAAAGACGGCGGGTTTAGTGAAGCGAAAATGTGAATAATTCAAATTTTAGCCGGAAACCGACTGTCTAGGGTTTTTCTAGCCGGGAAATCGATTTCGCCCATGCTCGAAGTGTGAAAATGCTTTTCTGGCCCTGATTCAGAGTAGGAGTGATTGTTTGGAGCGAAAATGACCTAAAATACGGATTTTCATCGGAAAACCGGCTTTCTAGGGATTTTCCATGCGGGGAATCGTTTTCGCGCATTGCCAAGACATGAAAATGCTATCATGATCCTGATTCGGGCAAGAGTGGGTGTTTTGAAGAGAAAATTAGCGTCCAAATGTTTACAAATTCATTTTCGACGCACCGACTAAAATTCCTATATTAATGTGAGCGTCCTCTCGACAAAAAAGAATTTGCAATCATTTTGACGCTAATTTTCTCTTCAGAACACCCATCCTTGCCTGAATCAGGATCATGATAGCATTTTCTTGTCTTGGCAGTGCGCACAATCGATTCTCCGACTAGAAAAACACTAGTACGGTCGAAAATTTCGTCAAAAATCGACTTCTATCGATATGTTAAAATTAATTTGAAAAAATTGAAAAACCCCCCATTTCTTAAAAAAGTCTGTATATTGACACGAAAATATGAGTTAAGCTCAAAAAGGCTGTTGGATCGTATTCAGTATGCATTTTTGCATAATACTGAAAAAACTTTCAAGAGAAAATGCCGAATTTAGATGTATTTTTTGGGGGGCCGACAATACTTATAGAACAACTCAATATATTCGCCTTCAACTTTTATATTTAAACTAGCATTTACATAGAAAACAAGATGTGTTTCTTTTTTTCAAACTTTGACCTAAAAATCCAACATTACACATGTAAAATCAACTTTTTGTCTCTATTTTTTACAATTAGTGTGATTTTTGCGAAAAGCCGTGTGTCGAGTGTCGGGACGCAAACCATGCCACTTCTTTATGGTTCATCTTTCCGCTTTTCTAACAAACTCTTAGACCTGGACAACAACAACATCGCTTAGGCAATTTGAGTGTGCATTTGAGAGTTTGGTTAGCTAAAGGACTGCACGTTGTTGGTCTGTGAGATCGGCCGGTTCCTCGAGGATCTGTGTGAGCAATTTCTTTCGGGCTTTGCCCTTTGTCTTTCATCAATGGTTTATGCTGTATAATTGGAGTTAGTAAATTGGCCGCCACGAGTTTTTTTATCGAGTTTTAAATGAGGTATATTTATGTCTTTTTTTAGTGTAGATTTATTAGTTTAGAAGTTTACTTGGTACTATTCAGAATTAGCCACTCTAATTAATTTTTTTTCAAAAAATTTTTTGAAAAAAATTACGTTAAAGGATCAGTCCAGTGGGGGAAAGGTTGCCATTTTTGTTGATATTCGAAAAGTTCATGAAAAATGGAACATTTTTTGTTTTTACGGCACGTTCTGAATCGTTGTAGTTTTCGAGATAGTTGCGTTCAAAATTTTGAATTTGTTTACATGTTTTCTTTGTAATACACAAACTTAATTGAATTTTTAAATCGATTTTTGCATCAATTTTTTCAATTTTCATAAAATGAACATTGTAGCAATCTTTATAGCTCATCGAGACGAATAAAATGACACCAAAATTATTGAATTTGAACAATGTTTTGCGTTATTGAAACGAAAACCCTGAATCAGAATTTTCGTTTCAATAACCTAAAACATTGTTCAAATTCAATAATTTTGGTATTATTTTATTCGTCTCGACGAGTTATAAAAAATGCTGTATTTATTTTTTTCCAAATATTCAAGAATTTTGAATTTTATGTTTGATTAAATCGTTTTAATAAACAATCTGATCAAGCTTTTCGTTTCAATGTTCAAACTCGTTTGAAATTTTTTTGTTTCGCTCATAACTTTTCCCCGTTAGATTTTCAAGTGGTATCGTGAAAGCAAGAAATGTTCCAAATTTTGTGCTCTATCACATAGCATTAACTTCTCAAAAATGGAATGGTCCTTTAATTTGTCAAATTTCAATTTTTCAAAGTTGACATATTCTCCATATCAAATTTCAATTTTTAATTGCTTTATTATCGAGATCTTCATCATGGCCTATTTTTTCATAACAAAACGTGACTTTTTTTCTAGCAGACATTTTCTTTCCAAAATGTTTCTCATGGGAATACCAAGGAACCCTCCAGATTTCCATATAAATAATCGCCAAGGCTTCAATATTTCATACAATCCTGTTGTCCCGGAGACCATATTTTTTTTTAAATGTTTCAATTTGAAGTATTTTTACAATTTGGCTCAAGTTTCGTTCATTTTGAGCAAGTTTCTATGAGCAAAGTTCTAA
Organism: Acrobeloides obliquus; assembly: GCA_034698545.1. Lineage (NCBI taxonomy): Eukaryota > Metazoa > Nematoda > Chromadorea > Rhabditida > Cephalobidae > Acrobeloides > Acrobeloides obliquus. The sequence continues at coordinate 7,809 of JAQGBS010003154.1, forward strand.
AAGAAGTCATTTCCTTTTCTCACTTAATTAAAATTACTGGCCACCACAAAGGTCGAAGCTACAGGGTGTTCTAAAAAACCGCCATTTAGTCATTTTTAGCGAGAATTTTTCAAAAAATTTTTTGGAGCTATGGTGGATCAGGGGGGGTCACCCCAGGGTCAAAAATCGAAAAAAAATTTTCTAAAATTTAAAAAACAAGACATATTTAGGAGTAATTTTATGCGAAAAATCGATTGTGTGCATCGAAAAACCTTGAAAAAGCCTCCCAGACCATGAAATATCCAATTTTCGTATTTTCAAGTAGGAATTCCTACGAAAATAACTGAAAAAATATGAAAATCTTATATTTCATGGTCTGGGAGGCGTTTTCAAGGTTTTTCGATGCGCGCAATCGATTTCTCGAATAAAAATACCCCTAATGAGTCATTTTGAAGAAAAAAATTGAGCAATTTTTGGATCAGGAGGTCACCCCAGGGTCAAAAATTGAAAAATTTTTTCGAATTTTTGGAAAAAAATTTTTTGAAAAATTTTTGCCAAAAATTACGTTTTTTGGAATACCCTGTATGTTTTTGATTAAAAATGTGTCATTTTCATAAACTATTTCATATTTCACTCCAGCCCAACTTTTATTCCGAAATGGAATTAATTTTCGAAAAAAGTGAGCCACAAGTTTTCTATTCAAAATAGAAAATTTTAATCAAATTTCGCCAAAAATCACTTTTTATGCCACCGTTACCGTCGCTTTAATGTCTTGAGCAAAATTTTTATAAAAAAATTCAAATTTTCACCAAAAAAATCAATTTTGGAGCAAAAATTCGATTTTTGAAGGAAAAATACAAATTTTTACAAAAAAATAATTTTTTGAGAAATAATCAATTTTTGAGGGAAAAATTCAATTTTTTTAGAATGAAAATTTTCATTGATGCCTGAGTGCCGGCTCTTCGTTTCAATGTACAAACTCGTTTGAAAAATTTTTTTCGATCATAACTTTTTGGTTCTTATGCACTTCGGACCTCTCGAAATGTTTGATTTATGCGAATTTTGGGGGGGAGGTCGGAACTGCCCTGATCCGATCTCCCCCCCCCAAAATTCGCATAAATCAAACATTTGGGGGCCGAACTGTACTGATCAGTGCACTTCGGACCTCTCAAAATGTTTGATTTATGCGAATTTTGGGGGGGGAGGTCGGAACTGCACTGATCAGCGCAGTTCGATCCCCCCCCCCCCAAATTTGGGGGGGGCCGAAGTGCATAAGTTCCAACTTTTTACCGTTAGATTTTCAAGTAGTGTAGTAAAAGCAAAAAATGCTCGAAATTTTGTGCTCTTCCACATGGCACCATTTCTCCCAAATTGGCCCTTGAATGTGACTAAATGACACCAAAAAATTAATTGCATTTTCAAGATTTTCGAACAAAATTCGAAATTCTAAACGTAATTAATTTTGAAAGGCTTTTTCCTCCTGAGAAATAACACATTTTCCAGTCGAAGAAAGCTAAAACAAGTCATCCATTTTAAAATAACTTTTGATGTGCTTTGCCGAGGTCAAAAATTGCACGGATGTATGTTGCTCTTATATGAAATGACTTATTTTATATATGTAGATTGGAATTTGAATAATATAGTGAATTGTTTTTATATAAGTTTAGGTATAGAAACTCTGTTTCATTGTTAGGTTCGCGCATGGCCTAATGGCTAGGACGCTGGCCATTCATGTTATTGGCGCGGGGTCGATCCCAACAGGGTAAAATCTTATCTTAAAGAATCATACAAGGTTGTAAAAGCAACCCTGATGGTTCGAATCTCACTGTCGTCGAATACATTTTTTACTAAACAAGTCATAAATTTTTTTTGACAACTTTGTAGGAAAACTCCCTATTTAAGAAAATTCAACAAAAAAATTCAAAAACATCCTATTATGTTGCTTCCAATTAGGCTAGGCTAACGCATGTACACGAAAAATTGCATTATTTTCGCAACCTACCCCTTCGCCATTTTTCCTCGAACCAATGGCTATTGGGATTGTCCATAAGGCTTAAGAAAGAAACAATACGTCCTGAATATTTGTCAATATTGCCTCGACGGCCTCCCTCTTTTTAGTGCTTTTAGGCTTTGGTCCTATTTAGCACGTGTTTTCGACTTGATTTCCGCCAATAACCATCTGTTTTTCTGGCTTAAAAGGTTGAGTCATTTTTCTTCTTGGATGATTTTTCTTAATGGACAAATCAAAGTTGTTCCATGTAGCCGAGAAAAAAACAAAGCGAGGTCTCTCCCCCATCAATTATGATAAAGCAAAATTTTTTAAATCTTACACTCATTCACAACTTTTTCAAGACTTTAGATGATATTTTAATTTATTTTCTTATACTCCATCACAAATTTATTCGATGTCTAGCAAAATGCAATTCATAGAAAAAGCAGTTGAACTGCGAGGCTCTCAAGTCATCAATGGGAAGACCTATAAAAAGGTGGTATGGAGAAGAAGGTTGATGGCTCTGGCGACATTTCTTACTTTGGTAAGGCTAAACTTTTTTGGAGCTACTACACAATAGGGGGCTACCCACGTGAAAATTTGTTCGAAATTTTTTCTGGAAATGACTCCTCGAGGGGTAAAAACATGCAGGAAATCCGAATTTGACATTTTCGAAGCAAAAAATGTTTCCCTGATTCAAGGAAGGCCTGTGTATTGAAGCGAAAAGTCGCAAAAATGCGATTTTTGCCTAAAAACGACCCTTTTTGGGGTAAAAATGTATGTTATTTTCTCGAATTTTCGCGTCGATGTACAGCTTTTCTTGAATCCGAGGAATTGTATAAATGCCAAATTCGGATTCCCCGCACATTTTTACCCCAAAAGGGGTCGTTTTAGGCAAAAATCCATTTTTGCGACTTTTTGCTTCAATACACAGTACGCCTTTCCTGGATCAGGGAAGCGTTTTTTGCTTCGAAAATGTCAAATTTGGATTCCCACATGTTTTTATCCTTAGAGGGGTCATTTCGAAAAAAAATTTTCGAAAAATTTTTCAACTGGGTGACCCCCCAATTATGTAATAGCCCAAACTATTTTTGTGGAATCGATGAAGGTTTTGTTTCAATTCGACAAAATTTTTAAAGGACCAGTCCACTCGGAAAAACTCTATACAAAAATTATATATTCGGAAAATTCATGAAAAATGGAGCATTTTTTGTTTTTACGACAACCTCTAAATCGTTGTAGTTTTTGAGATAATTGCGTTTGAAATTGCTCATGTTCTCGTTGCAATACTCAAACTTTTTTGAATTTTTTGAATCAATTTTTATAAATTTTAATAAAATGAACATTGTAGCAATTTTTTACAACTCGACGAGACGAATAAAATGACACCAAAATTATCCAAATTGAAAATTGTTTTGGGTTATTGAAACGAAAATTCTGGTTCATGTTTTCGTTTCAATAACCCAAGGCAATGTTAAAATTGTATAATTTTAGCGTCATTTTATTCGTCTCATAGAGTTATAAAAATTGTTACAATGTTCATTTTATGAAAATTTAAAAATCGATGCAAAAATCGATTTAAAAATGCAAAAAAGTTTGTGTATTACAGCGAAAACATGTACACAAATTCAAAATTTCAAATGTATTTATCTCAAAAACTACAACGGTTTAGAGGTTGTCGTAAAAACAAAAAATGCTCCATTTTTCATAAATCTTTTGAATATATAATTTTTACATGGAGCTTTTTCCGAGTCGACTGGTCCTTTAGAAACAGAACTTCATTTTTTAGATTAGTATCATCCTTTTTATTATTGCTATTGTTTTGCCAGCCTGGTATGTATATATTATTAAATACTGTTCTGTAATTTATAGGTCGATTATCGACTTCATAAATACTTCATATGACCATATTCACGTCCAATTGGGTGTATGGGGCGAATGGAGGACTGTAAATATGTCTGCAGAAACAGGTAAAAAATAATTTATAGATTATCTTGGCCCTGATTCAGGGAATGGAGTTGGTGTACGGGCAAAAAAGAAAATTTTCCGATTTTCGCGTCAATATACCAACTCAATTCCCTGAATCAGGTTTTCGTTGTAATACACAAACTTTTTTGAATTTTTTGCGGAAAAATCAATTTTTGTATCGATTTTTTCAATTTTCATAA
>JAQGBS010003155.1:0-11943 GCA_034698545.1 Acrobeloides obliquus
TAGAGCAAGCCAAGGGGTATATTCCTTTCTCCTTGAGCATTCCACCATTCTATGGGATACATGGTGCAATTCTTAATATATTGATTGTGCCAGTCATCGTGATAAAAAATAAACAACCACAATCCCTGCATGGTTTGTTTTACCTTGCAAGGTTAAAGCTAGATTTATTTTCTCTAAAACATTAAATGTTAGAATTCTTCTCAGATAACGTACATGTTTTTAAAGAAACAGTACAGCAAGTTACAACCATATGTAAAAATGATATATTCGGAAACCTCAACAAAATCATTTTTAGGGATAATTTTATGCGAGGAATCGGTTGAAAACATTTTCAACGCACGAAAGCACTCGAAAATCGAATTTTTTGTCGTAAAATTAAAAACTTGATCAGAAAATAGTAAAATTTTTTATCAAAATTCATCTTTGTAGAAAACAAAGGATGGATCTTTCAATTGGATTTGAGTTTGGATTAGGAAGCTTCTGGAGTTGCGAGTTGGTTCGACTCTCGAGTCCAAGTCGAGAAGAGGCCGGCCTCTAAATAGTTTGTTAGAGCCTGAAGCAAAACACGAAACGCTAGATGATAAGAGGGCTATCGGATCCCTAATCAAAAAGAACCGTTCAGTAGCACTGCTCCCAGGCACAATGAGCTCTAGGCCGACGATAAGCTCGTCTTCTTAAGCTCAGGAATTACGTAATTTGATGTAAGCCTTTGCTAAGAAGCTCCACCTTCCATGACAAATCCTTCTCGATCCCAAATCAAATGCGGCGGAAAGATTCCTTGATCTATCCGCTTCAGTGCAAGTCCAGTGCATCAGCACAAAATACAATACAACACAAACAGTTACAAGCTACAACTATACAGTCGCTAAGTCTAGATAAGTATGATGTCACCTTCCTAGGCATAATTAAGTTAAAGGAGATGTTATTTGTATGGGGTTCGACTACCGTCAATGCCTCATTGTGTTAGATAATGATTTACGATATCTTATCCCTGCACAAGACGGTCCCTTGTCTTGCTTTCTAGGACTACTACCGTATTAATCTTTACGATATCTTCATTATCGCTAAAATTCAAGATAAAATTCGATTTTCGAGTGTGGTTTTTGCGCATTGAAAATGTTTGCAACCGATTCCCCGTCCCTAGAAAGTCACTTTCTAGGGGTTTTCTGACAGGAAAAATTTTTTGGCAGAGATGCAGTCACGATTCTTACTCCCTTTAAAGTTTGGTACTAAATTATTTGTCACTATTTTATACATTCATCTTGTACATGTACCATTTTTGAACAAATTTCGCTCCTGCAATACTGTTTTTTGCTAAAAATATCAAGATTTCCACAAAATTGTTTTTTGAAAAAACAACATAAGGGGGACCAAGGCAATTCTTCCGATTTTTGGATAAAATTTCGAAAAAAATCACCTTGGGGAACCAAGGTGATTTTTTCGCCCGCAAAGGATCAAAATTTTTGGGGCTGTTTTTACACTTGTGATGGGGAAGATCAAATGATAACGGTTGATAATGTGGGGTGGGGGTCTTAAAATCTCCAAAAAAGTGATAACGTAATATGGACGACATAATACCTAGATAACGTGACTATCATAAGAGACGCACACCTGTTTCTGAACTTTTGGAATGTTTCTTTGTTTTCAAATCCACGTGAGATCCCATAAGAAAAATTCTTTTATTCGGTAAAAGCTTTATATTTTTCTTTTCAGCTAAAAATTTAAAACTATAATCGCTTTCTTTTAGCTTTGATTTGTATCCACTGGTTAGAACTCTAAACTATAAAGGATTATTTTAATTGAAAGGCCATATACACACACACAAAACAATACAATGTGAGCTAATCATTGATGCTATAGTGGGATTAAAGGACCAGACTACTTTTGGGAAATATTTTTAAAAGATAAAGGACAAAAAACTGACAAGGGACACATACGAGTTGATGATCGAGTTTTCAAAAAAAGCTGGTATATCTTTGAAGAGCATCAAAAACTAGTAACTTATGCGCCGAAATTAGCTGCGGAACCCCCACCGATTTTGAGCAATTCCATGATTAAAATTTATTATTTTATACGATTCGATGATAGCTGATTTAAAATAACATGTCGGCCATACATTCTTGTTTATTTTTATGTGCGACTCGGAGCTTGCGTAGTGAGAAAATTTTGAGCTAGAGCCCAAAAAGTAAATTTTTGAGGGGGTCAAAAAGCGTTATTAATAGAAAGAAAGTAACTTTTCTCAAAAACTATAAATTCTAGGATCATGATCGAGGTGTCTTTAGACAGGGCAACGATGGGCAATCAAAATATTTTTAATTTGTGAAAACGCATTTGTAGGAAAAAGTTATGATAAAACAAAAAAGGGTCCAAATGACGATTTTTCTCGATTTCTCCACAAGTTTAAAGGCTTGTCCTAATTTATATGTTTTTGTTAATCTCTCACTAAGTACATAAAAATAATAGAAACCGAAATAGCAATTTTTAAACCCGATAAAAAACGAAATCGAAAGAAAAAACCGATCAATTCAAAGACTTTTTTTTGGTTTTTTAAAATCCTAATTTTCCTAATTTGCCTAAATTAATCAACTTTATTTAATAATTAAAATTTTTGGTACCAAAAATGTTTAGAATAAAAAATGTTTTTAGTACAAAAAAGAATACTAGTTGTCGTGAAAATGAGCAATTTTGGAAATTTCGAATTAAATTTAAACGATCAGAAAACATTTTCATACAAAATGATGTTCTAAATATTTGTCCAGCTTGATCTCAGAAAATTTTTGAGGTATCGTTCGACCCAATTCTGACTGTGGCACTTTTTTAGGTGTTCCATATATGACTTTACCTTTTTTGAAAAACTGCCCCCCCCCCGTAGCTGGGATCTGGCTACGCCATTGACTACTTGGCCAAGGCAGCCGACCATTGAAATCTTGATAGAATTGACCACATTGGATCGGGATGGGAAGAGTGCATCCACTTGCTTCCAGCACAATTTTTTCATAAAAATTGTCCAAAATTTGCCATTTTTAAATCAATTTGCGTAATTTTCTTAGCATTTTCAGCGATAAAACAAGCGTTTTTCAAAAAAAATTTCGGTGCGAAAAAATGTCGACGCGAAAAAATTGGGGATCCTTATGTTTTTGGCAATTTTTTGGAGAAAAATCGAGAAAAAACATGAGAGACCAAGGAAAAATTTAAACTAAAAAATGAGCAATTTCAACAATTGAAAAATCTGTTTCGTGAAGCATTTCAACAAAAAAAGGTCAACAGCTAAGGGGGGGGGATAATCCATAAAATTTTTAGTTCTCCCTCCTGCGCAGATATACTATAGGGTGATTCATTACAACGGTATTTTGAGGATATCTCGGCCATTTTAAAAACTTTTCCGCTAATTCCCATTTCAATTGTATCGGTTTTTAGTTCTATCTGAAGTAATCGATCAAATATTTAGGTGTGTCAAAATCACTTTATTTGTATTAGCTCTATACAAATAATGAAATACATAGAGTGTTGAAAATGCTTTATCAGTTTAACAACAGTTGATTCAAAACAAGTGTTTTATTTGGCTAAATTTATAGATTTTTATATAAACATATTTAAGAAAATTATTTACTTACTAGCGGAACCGCCGCCGCCTATGGCGGCTCAAAAATTTTCACGTTTCGAAAACACACGCAATCGATTTCTCGCATAGACAAACCCTAGGTAGTCGGATAATCTGTCAAAATCCAATTTTTTGTATTTTCGCATCAATACGCTACCCTGAATCAGTGCCAAAGAAGCGTTTTCACACTTCGAGAGTGCACGTAATCGATGCATCGCATCAAATTATCTCTATGGGGTCATTTATAGAAAAAATCCGGGTTCATGAAAAAATCACGAAAATCCCACTTTTTTGGGGACACCCTGTATATTCCAAATGACCATATCTCAGTGAATTTCAATTGGATTTATTTAAAAATTTTATATTTAAAAATATAAAATGTTTGAGATTTTAGGAGGGTATTTGTTAATGTGTGTTGGGCAATTTTGATCTCAATATTTCAGGTTTTTCTTCAAATCCTCCTTGTTGCTCCTGCACTTGGCCATTCATAAGAAAGCTTGTAGTTCTTTTTGTATAGGTTTTTTAGCATAGGCTCTAATGAAACGAAGAGGATGAAATAATCGAATAAAACGATACGAGTGAAATGACACAATGGAACAAAACCAAATTTAGGGTTTTCGTGTCAATATTCAGGCAAATTCAAGCGCGCTTCCGAACAATTTCCGCGCGCCGTCTGGGAATGACATCGTTTCAAACTTTTCGTTTCATTCGAGTTATGCGATTTTTTGGACGGTTGCTATTTTGATTTTTTTAGTAAACTCTAATTTGTTTAGAAGTAAGAATTGGAATTCAACATGTTTACTACGCCTGAAATCATATGCGACATATTTTCTTTCTTGGATAAAGATCAAATTGAAAGAATTCAACTTGTTGACCAATTATGGAACAATATCATAGTTCGCCACAAAAGTATTTTGCCTTTTCGACAATTTGCATACTTAAATTTTATTTTCTCTAATCAGATTTATCTTTATGCGACAGCTGAAGATTGGTCCACAAATCTCGTTAGCTATATAATTAAATTTGATGGGACAAACTTAAGCAAGGGAAATATGCCAGGTATGCAAGGAAACTGTGCTCGGTATTCGCAACTGACTGTTGATGAAGTATTGACAAATTTGAAAGATGTCGTTCTTGATGTCTTTCAAATTGAATATTATGAGCATCGTCTGGATGACTTATTGAATTTGATGAAACTTGTTACAACAAAAATTGGAGGTAGATTTCGCGGAAGATTTGGACAATGTTATGCGAGAAGTTTCAACTCAAAAATGGCTGAAATTTTTGGTAAGAGATCTTTAAATACTGCAAGATATAAGATCCACTCGAATTAAATATTTTAGCGCCCAGAGCCGAGCACCCGGCTCTGAGCCTGAGCCGTGAAAAACATTTGCCTGATTTCGAGAAAACCCTGGGGAATGAGTCTGTATATTGAAGCGAAAATCGATAGTTATTTGTTTGTTGAGGCTCGAGCTCCAGTGAGTAGGAAATCTACCTCTGGGATGGGAAATAATCCCTAAGACTCGGAAATTTGTTTTGGGGCGCAGGGTCGATCCTTCTCGAATCAACTATACCCGAGCGGTTTGCGGTTTTGCCCATATTTCGTATAAAAAACAGTATGATTTTAATTATTTTAGATAATTACATCATAGTCGATAAATTGACTCTCGGTTTGTTGACTGATTCATACTTTGGAGTAGACTGTGCGAATCCCGACATTGTACAATTGCCTTCGACACCGAAAGTAATTAGACTTAAACATTTGAAATTTAAAGAAAATGAAGAAATATTGAATTTCACATGTAATGGCAAATTGAATGGAGCTAACCGATTGACTATGCAATTCAGGACTTCAGATACAAATTATGGAAAGTTTATCCGGCAATGGTTTGAGGTATGCAACTAATTGACTATTTATAAAAATTTTTAGCTATATCGTACGCATCGAAACCCCATTTCTTTAGTTGGAAAGTTAGAAATTATAACCTATGGTGACGTAAGAGATCGTGTTCTTGATGCTGTAAAAACATTTTTAATTAACACTCAACTTCATGTAAAATATAGCCTCGAAAGATTTCATAGTTACTCCAATCACGTTACTAATCAGCATTTGAAGCGTAGTTGTGTGCTACATGAAATGGCTTCTTATGCTTTGGTGATTGAAATGGAATACTGGAGGGTAGCCTATATAGACATGAGCAGTATAAATGCATCAGATTTGGATCAACCACCATGTAATCAAATGGGAAAGATTTCATTCGGTGTAAAATCATTGTGATTTTAATCTATTTTTTGGGTTAGAAGAAGTTTTATTCAATATTTAAAGTTATAAAAATAATAGTATCATGGCGTAGACGAATATCGACCCCTTGGAGATAAAAAAACCCCTGTTGCCTTAATAACGTAGCTTTTTAAGAAATTTATTGGTAACCTTGGTAAAAAATTGCAAATTTTAAGTTTGTAAAATTTGAAATTTTTTGCTAAAAACATCCGGAAAAGAAACTAGAGGAGGTGAACTATATGCAGAAAGAAAGACCAATGCGACATGATTTTTTCATCAAAATCACACATGCCAATTTTGACCAATTCATATCTCAACTGTCCCTCTTTAAAGGACCAGTACAGTCATTTACAATCATATAAAAATGATATATTCGGAAAGATCATGAAAAGTGGAGCGTTATTTGTTTATACGGCATGTTCTAAATCTTTTTAGTTTTCGAAATAATTGCGCTTGAAATTTTGAATTTGTTACAAGCTCTTCGTTGTAATACACAAATTTTTTAAAAATTTTTATGAAAAAATCGATTTTTGCATCGATTTTTTCAACTTTCATAAGATGAACATTATAACAATTGTTTATAGCTAAATGAGACGAACAAAATGACACCAAAATTATCCAATTTGAAAAAAAAATTCAAAAAAGTTTGTGTATTACAACGAAGAGCTTGTAATAAATTCAAAATTTCAAACTCAATTATCTCGAAAACTAAAACGATTCAGAACATGCCGTAAAAACAAAAAATGCTCCATTTTTCATGATCTTTCCGAATATATCATTTTTTAAATATGGTTGTAACTGACTGGACTGGTCCTTTAAAGCCACAGTTTTAACAAGAATCACATGCCAATTTGATAGTATTTTGAACAAAAAAATGCCATTTTCATGCATAAAGCGTTTGTTCAGAATTTTTGAGTGTGTTCCTTGTATTCTAACAAGCATAAAAATACCCTTATCATGGCTGTCGAAAGTTGGCTAAAAATAGGAAATATCCAAAAAAGCGTGATAAAACGCTCAATTGCAATGCTAATAACATGTTCACAACAAAATAAATGCCGTTCAAACAGTAAAATTTTTTTTCAATTTTGTAGATTTTTTTCCAAGTTTGAACAAACTACATTTGCACAAAAATTGGCAAATTCCGCAAAGTCTTTATGAATTTAGATAATTATTTTTGTTTGAGGGGTTGCTCCTGCACTTGGTCATTCACAAGATAGCTTGTGTTGCTTTGTAGAGGTTTTTGGACGGATGCTCTGTTGAATAGAATTCCTTCGAAATGTTCCTCTTACTAGAGCTTTGAAAGTTTACATTGAAATAACAATCTTTTCGATATATATTGAATTTAAAAAAACAAAATGTCAAATGAATCTGTTACAGTTCCATATGAAATGTCGACTACGTGGTGAAGTGGAAAATGGCGCTACATGCACTCTTAAGATCCTTGGTTCGAACTCCTAAAGTTGAAATTTTATATTATTTTACTTTTTGTTTCTCCAAGAAAAAAATAGAATTTTTTCGCACTCCTTTATCTGTTCAAATTACACAACAACAATTATTCTTTATTACGAATCCGTCAAAATTGTTGCTAAGTAACGCGAAAAAATTCAAAAACTCTACATTTGTTTAGTATGAGTCGGCGTTCAACATGATTACTACGCCTGAAATCATCTGTGACTTATTTTTGCACTTGCACAAAGATCAAATTGAAAGAATTCAACTCGTTAGTCAATTTTGGAACAACGTCATCATTCAACACAAAAATATTTTGCCTCTTCGACAACTTGCACGCTTATATTTTAGTTCCAATAGTCCCAATGAAATTCAACTTTATGTGAAAGAAGAAAATTTTTCCAAAGATCTAGATAGCTATATAATTAATTTTGATGGGATAAACTTAATCAAAAGCGAGGAAAATGTGTCATCTCGGTATTTGCAGCTGACCGTCGATGAATTATTGAAGAATTTGAATGATGTTGTTTATAATCATATTCAAATTCAAGATTGTGAATCAGAGGATCGTCAGAATAATTTGTTGAATATGATGAAACTTTTTACAACGAAAACTGGAGGTAGATTTCGCGGAAGGTTTGGATTCATCGATGTGGAAAGATTTTGCTCGAAACTGGATGAGATTGTTGGTAAGAGATTTTTAAATACTGCAGATTAAAATCTACGAGAACTAAATATTTTAGTACCCGAGCCGTGAAAAAATTTTTCTGATTTTGAAAAAATCCCCAATCGGAGAATGGGTCTGTGTATTGAAACGAAAATCGATAGTTATTTGTTTTTATACTAAAGTCATCGTCTCTGAGGTCTTTCTATTCGGGAATCGGTTTCACAAATTCCCGAACTGTAAAAACAATTGTTTTACTGTGTTTTATAGATTGGTCGGTCTTGGAACTCGGAGATCAGTCCTGGGCCTTGAGTTGGCTTTGGACTCGGCTTTGAGGTAGGGGATTTTCTGGGGATTAGGATGACTTTGGGGATCGGGATCGACCTGGGGAGGGGTGAGGATTGATTTTGGGACTCTGCGTTGGGTAGTGGATCGGCCCGGGAAGAGTAGGTTCGGGTTTTAATGATGGGGTGGGGGAAGGGTCTCGGGTGCTAGGCGTTTGGATTCGATTCTGGAGTTAGAATTGACTTTAGGGTTTGTAGATCGGTCCTAAGAGAATGGTTCGGCCCGATGAGGAAAAATTGACCTTGAAACGATAAATTGACTCTGAGGCTCGGCATTATGGAGCTGACAATTGGCCCTGGGAAGGGGATCGACCTTTTGTGATGGAGTGGCGGGGCATGGGTTTAACACTGTGCCTGGCGCTGAGTTGGCGTTCGGCTCTGAAGCTAGATGATTGGGAAAGAGTCGATTTTGATGATGAGTAATCGGCCATGGCTGGCTCAGGATCGGATTTGTGTATAGGAGATTGATCCTGACTTAAACTCTGGTGAGGAGGAAATCGGCCTCTGGGATGGGAGGTAGTCCCTAGGATTTGGAAATTTCTTTTGTTCGTAGGATCGACCCTTCTCAAATGAACTATCCCAAGCGGTTCTCGATTTTACCCAGTATAATTTTAATTATTTTAGATAATTACATCATAGTCGATGAATTGGATCTCGGTCAATGCAGTTACGGTATTGATGCATACATAAGAGAAGTCTGTGCGAATCCCGAAATTGTAGAATTGCCGTCGACACCGAAAAGAATTAGACTTGGACGTTTGGAATTCCAAGAAAATGACAAAGTATTGAATTTCACTTGTAATGGCAAATTAAATGGAGCTAACCGATTGATTATCGATTTTGAGACTCCAGATACAAATTGTAGAAATTTTATCCGGCAATGGTTTGAGGTATGTAACTAATTTACTTTATAAAAGCTATTTTTTAGGTATATCGTACGCATGAAAACCCCATTTCTTTAGTTGGAAAGTTCGAATTTAGAATCTTTTCTGGCTTCTATTATGACTTAGTCGAAAGTGTTTTTGATATTGTAAAAACATTTTTAAACAACACTCAACCTAGCGTAAAATATAGTCTCGAGATAAAAGAATTTCATAGCCCTTTCGATGACATTACTAATCAGTATCTGAAACGTCGTTGTGTGCTACATGAAACTGATTCTTATGTTTTGGTGATTGAAATGGAATATAACCTTGAAACCGATATGAGCAGTATAAATGCATCAAATTTGGATCAACCACCATGTAATCAAATGAAAATCATTTCATTCTGTGTAAAATCGTTGTGATTTTAATCTATTTTTTGGGTTAGAAGAAGTTTTATTCAATATTTAAAGTTATAAAAATAATAGTATCATGGCGTAGACAATTTTGGACTCAAAAATTTTTTCCTAAAAATGATCCGTATAGAGGTAATTTGATGCGGAGAGCCGATTGCGCGCACTCCCGAAGCGTAAAAACGCTTCTTTGATCCTGATTCAGGGTAGTGTATTGATGCGAAAATGAAAAATATTCGGATTTTGACAGGATATCCGATTACCTAGGGTTTTTCTATGTGAGAAATCGATTTTGCGTGTTTTCGAAACGTGAAAATGCTTCCTTGCCCCTGATTCATTTGTATTCAATTGAAAGAGGATCAGTGAAACTGTATGTTTTTAAATTGATCAAAAATCACAATTTACCACTTTTTAGGACCAGGGAAACGTTTTCAAGATTTCTCAATACGCGTAATCGATTTCTCGCATAGAAAAACGATAGTCAGATATCCAGTCAAAATCGAATTTGTTTCATTTTAGCTTCATCTGCTACCCTGAATTAGGGTCAAGGAAGCGTTCTCACGCTTTAAGAGAAAATCTATAATTCTCATTTTCATTAAAAAATCGTAACTTATTTATTTTAGAGAATTTTGCTTTGGATCCCTGTATTAAAAATTATTTAGACATTGAACTACAACTTTGCTTTTGACCGCAAGCGCAAAAATGCATTCATGATTTTCTACGAGCATTTTTTATCATGCAAATTCAACTCGACCCAAGGAGTCGAAATCGGGCCAATTGCACATAGAAAGGAAACACAACCAGTTGCACCATTCACACCAAATACACTCATATGGTACATTGAAATAACAATCTTTTTGATATATATTGAATTTAAAAAACAAAATGCCAACAAGAATCTGCTACTACATTTTCATGACGATTTCCATATGAAATGTCGACTACGTGGCGAAGTCGCACCAAATGCACTCTTACGATCCCTGGTTTGAGTCTCTGGGGTCGAAATTTTAATTTTTAAATTTGATTTTTTTAACTTTTTGGTTCCCCAAGGAAAAAATAGAATTTGTATTTCTTTATTTGTTCAAATTACACAGCACCAATTATTCTTTATTACAAATCCGTCAAAATTGTTGCTAAGTAACGCGAAAAATTTATAAACTCTACATTTGTTTAGTAGTATAAATCGGCGTTTGACATGATTACTACGCCTGAGATCATCTGCGATATATTTTCTTTCTTGGGCAAAGAGCAAGTTGAAAGAATTCAACTTGTTGACCAATTTTGGAACAACGTCATCATTCGTCACAAAAATATTTTGCCTCTACGACAATTCCCATCTTTAGGCTTTATTTCCAATCAAATTGATCTTTTTATGACAGAAAAAGATCTTTCCAAATATCTCGCTAGCTATATAATTAAATTTGATGGGACAAACTTAAGCAAGGAAAACGAGGAAGATGAGTCACCTCGGTATTCGCAACTGACCGTCGATGAAGTATTGAACAATTTGAATGATGTCGTTTTTGATTCTATTCAAATTAACGAATGTGATTCAGAGGATCTTCTGGATAATTTATTGAATTTTTTGAAACTTGTTACAACGAAAACTGGAGGTAGATTTTGCGGAAGATATGGAAAGTACTTTGATGAAAGATTTGGATCAAAAATGGTTGAAATTTTTGGTAAAGGATTTCTAAATACTGCAAGATATAAGATCCACCCGAACTAAATATTTTAGCGGGGAGTCGAGCACCCGATCTCGAGCCAAGCCGTGAAAAAATTTGCCTGATTTTGGAAAACCCCTGATCGAAGATGGGTTTGTGTATTGAAGCAAAAATCGATAGTTATTTGTTTTTATGCTAAAATCTTAAGACCGGATTTGTGGATAGGAGATTGGGCTTGGGTCTCGAGCTCTGGTGAGGAGGAAATTAGCCTCTAGGATGGGAGATAGGCCCTAGGATTCGGAAATTTGTTTTGGGACGCAGGGTTGATCCTTCTCGAATCAACTATACCCAAGGGTTCTAAAAAAATAGAAAAAAGTATGATTTTATTTATTGTAGATAATTACATCATAGTCGATGAATTGGTTGTCGATCATGCGTCCGATTCATACATAAGAGGAGTCTGTGCCAATCCCGAAATCGTACAATTGCCGTCAACACCGAAAGGAATTCGATTGAGACGTTTGGAATTTCAAGAAAATGACGAAGTATTGAATTTCACTTGTAATGGCAAATTAAATGGAGCTAATCGATTGGCTATCGATTTTAAGACTTTAAATACAAATTATGGAAATTTTATCCGGCAATGGTTTGAGGTATGCGACTT
>JAQGBS010003156.1:0-11943 GCA_034698545.1 Acrobeloides obliquus
TTTAGGCCTATATAGGCTGTTTCGGCAAAAAAATTTTTTTTTCAGAGAATAAGCCATAATTGTCTCCCCCCCTTTAACACAAAATAAAACATCGAAAAGATCACTTTTAGGGGTAATTTCTGAGGTAAATAACATCAAAATCGATTTTTCTCGCATGAAAAAACCCCTAAAGGGTGAGTTTCGTTCGAAAAAATCAAAAAATTTTTTGGCCCGATATGGACAGGATTTACACGCCCCAAATTTTTCCTAATAGTCCCAGCCTTATGTTTTTGCTAAAAATTTTTGAAAAATCTTAATGTCTCCCATTACAATTTTTCACAAAAATTGATCAAAATTTCCCATTTTTCCAACAAAAATGTCCAAAATATGCTATTTTTTCACCAAAATTTTTCATTTTCTGGGCATTTTCAGCTTAAAAATAAGCATTTTCAAGCAATTTTTTCGCCTGCGGCACAGATTTTTTTGTTTTGACTCAAGGATTTCACAAAAATGTCTTAATTTTTACATTTTAAATCAAAATTCTTAATTTTCTGAGCATTAAATTTTTTCACATGGGTCCTCCCCCCTATAGTGTATTAGATCCTTTGTTTTTTCGAAATTATCTTTAACTTTTGTAAAAATTGAAAAATTCATCAAAAATTGAAAATTTTTTCTGGGTTAATCGTTCAAGATAATTCTCACGTCTTTAATCTCCTTTTTTTAGCTCATCTATCATAAAAATTTGTTTCAATCATCCTGAATCTGTCACTTATCTCTCAATTTCTTATTGCATCAAGACTGCGTACTTATTATTTTCCACTTTATCGATTTACGGAGTCACTTCCAAGCTACGTGCTTATGTGGTTTTCGTTTTTTCTTGTCGTCCTATGCTCGCATGAGAGATTTTAATGATATTTTCAGTGCCTATGTTTTTGCTTACACATTCCATTTTTTATGTATGCGTCTTTGGCCTTCGTTGCATTGAAGTTTGAATATGTAACAAGGGCATACAAAAAATGTATGTCTTTTTGTTAAATTTTCTTTTATGTATCTACGTACAGGGTGTTCAATAATTTACTCCCCTGTTTAAAAACTTTACCAAAAATCGAGTTTTAATCCATTTTGGTTGCCCGAGAGCTCAATCGATAACTCCCATGAAGCATTTTTTAGGGCCAAATTTTATTGAAAAAGAGCTTAAATTCGTTATTGGACTTTTTATAAAGATTCTAGGCCAAAAATAGCCAAAATTCGGTATTTGTTAATTCTTCTCAGTAATATTTAAAATTTTTTAAATATGTCTAAAAACCCTACATTGTCTGAGTATTTTGCAAAAAAGCACATGAGAAAATATTTTTTCTATATTTTTTTTTCCTGATTCATATGGGACCTCCGGGAGGACTTTTTGTGAAATTTTTATTTGAACACCTGTTTATGGCCTAGTCACAAATTATCAGGTGCAGGGGCATATTTAGGAGGGGAGCAATTGCCCTTCCCCTTCGCTGAAAAAATTTTTCTAATGGTCCTCCCATGTTTTTGACCAAAAAATGTCTAAAAATTTTCAACAAAAAAGGTCAATTTCCTACTAATTTTTAGCAAAATTTTCGACTTTTTTGGCTTGAAAAATTTTGCGTTTTTGGAAAATCGAATTACAGTATTGCCCCCTCCCCAAATCGACCCAATGGTCAATTTTGCTAAATCCCAGATACATCCTTGATCACGTGTTATATCGCGGATATTCTTCATTACATATTAAATTGAAGACCGGTTTGATTTATGTCTTATCAGTTTTTTACGTTTCTGCAACTTCTTATCAAAAAATCAATCGTTGCTTCCGCGAGATTTTGATTGTTTTGTGGCCCTTGTTGAGACAGTGGGATGATGCACTAACTGAAAAAACAGTGAAAATTCTAAAATTTCAGCTAGAGGAGCAAAATTTCCAAAAGTCATGGGACAAATGCATAAAGTTTCAAAAACTGAGAACCCTGAAGTTATGGGACAACTGAAAATTTTTTCAATTGTCCCATGACTTTTGGCATTTGTCCCATGACTTTTAGAATTAGATCCGTAACTTTTGCCCTCCCCTACATGAACCAAATGCTATAGGGATCTTTTATGGGGGAGGGGTGCACAAGTTACAAAAAGTGAAAATCCTTGTCACCGGCTAGAGAAATATGCGTTTGTGAATAATAATATTTTGTTTATTGTGACAAAAGAAATTTGTCGCCATTGTCATTGTGAACAATTTATGTTCATGCTCAAAATTCGCATATTTCGCCTGTAAAAAGGATTGTCGCTTTTTGTAACTTTTCATCCTTACCATGAACGTTTTCTAGGGTATTTTTAGACGCTCATTAAGAATCGCTGGAATTTTTGCTTAAAAATTTCAAGTCTAAAAAATTTTATTGTGAAAATTTGGCATTTCTTTCAGTGATCCGGCGGTCTTATTTGTTAAGCATACATTTCTTATGTGTGAAATAAATGGGCTAATTTTTGTTATTGTATAAAAAGCGATGCTCGAACACACTATTTCCTTTTTTCGTTTTCTTTTTTTCTTTTCCGGTTGATTTATTTAATCGATAGGCTTTTGTGTGTAATGATGAATCATTAAATGATAAATAATGAGCGATCAAGAGAAAAATAAAGAAAAATTGTAAAAAAGATTGAATCATACCGGTTGCATTTTTATCTCATTTTATTTGTGGGAGTAAAACATCATTTATAACATCATATTTAGTCCTATTTTGATGAGTATTTATTTTGATTTTTTAGTGCTTTATCAAAATTAAAAATTGCGTTTACCATTCATTTTTTAAAATTTCGCGCAGACGTCGTACTTCGCACCTTTGTATTTGTTTCATACGCTAGGATAACCCTAAAAAATTTTTCCGATTTATTTTTTCAGTTACAGTTTCACAAAAAGTTAAATACATCATTGAATTCATCATAAAATTTGGCGTGGAAAACTATATAAAACTATCGCACAAAACTTTACCCCACCGAGAAATTTGAAAAATACTGTTTTTTCAATATTGTTTCTTTTTCTTTCAGTTCGACATTTTTCTCGAAAACGACTCTAATGATTTTCTTTTTATATGCTGTTCTAATTTTTAATATTTTAAGGGTAATTATGAGTAACAGTACTACTACACCCTGGTATAAACTTGGCGAGTGTTTTGATCCGTGGGATGCAGATAAGAAAACATTAAACTATAAGCATATCATTTTGACCCTGATATATGTAAGTCAAAGAACTTCTGTGTTAAATAAATTTTCATTTTCAGATTCTTGTTTCCTTTATTTGCTTTCGGCTGTTGCAGTTTACCGTGCGTTGGTACTTATTTGGGAAGTGCTATTTTCCGACTTTTTCATTTTTCGAGTTTGCGAGAAGGTTTAGGCGGCGTCATCACCAAAGGCCACCACCTGCTAGTCAATCTTTGAAGGTAGATTTTGATTTGGAAAATTTTTACTTTTCCACCTCCCCCTCCCAAAATTTCCATTTTTAATTCAAAATTTTTTTGTTATTAAGTCAATTTTTGACACTTAAACCACTCAGAAATTTATTCATAGCTAAATTTCGTATTTTTTATCATTTTTAAATACAATTTTTTGACCCAAAAAATTTTTTTGTACATAAATTGAATTTTTTCCAGATAGTACCACCGAACAAGAAATGGAGAATTTCGAACGAGGCCGTATCCTTGCTACATTCAGTTGTCTCGGGACTGTGGGCACTCTATGCGATTATGATTCACAATCAGCTAATCGTATTTGCCACTAAATATGAAGGTGATACGGAAAAACCCGGAATGAGATTTTACTGTCATCCTATGCCGCAATATTTGGTAGTGTGAAAAAAAAGAATTTTAGCTAATTTTTGAGTGCAAAATTGATTCAAGAGTCGATTTTTATATATATTCAAAAATGGACTTTTCATCATTAAATAGCCTCAAAAACGTGTTTTCACCTAAAAACTTATAGAAGAGCAAAATTTCTTTTTTCAGATCTTTATGTCATTTGGATACTTACTACACGATTTTGTTGATTTGGTCATAAATGAAAGATCCGTGCGCATTATTGAGTTGCTTTTTCACCACGTTGTTGTCATAACCGCTTTTGTCGTCACTTTGGGCACACGTCAATTTTTAGGTAACCTTTAAAAAATTTGACTTAAATTGTTGAGCATTAAAAAATTTGAAATCTTTTTACTTTAGAAATTTTTTGAGTATCAAAAAATTCGACTTCAAAAAATTCTAGCTCATAATTTCTTTAGGTGTTGTAATATTGGGACTGTTGATGGAGCTGAACAGTATTTTCTTGCATTCCCGTTCCCTGCTGAACCTCTATCGCCAGCCAAAGGAGTCAATCTCGTTCCGATTTGTGGCACTGGTGAACATTGTCACATTTTTCATCTTTCGTATGGCCATATCGGCATATTTAATCTACTGGCTTATTTGGTCGATATTTTTCGCTGAGGGAGATGACAAGCTGGGATGGTATATGTTGATTTTTAATGTCGAAAATGGGCTCAATCGATTTTTGAGGCCAAAATTAGCCCAAGTTCAAAATTTTGAAGTAAAAATTGGCATAAAATCGAATTTGGTACCTATAAGAGGCCGGCCTCCCACAACCAGCCTTGCCCATCCTCAGACATCTCAATTTTTGCCTGACCATTGCAAACCTCTATGCTATTTTTTATGATTCTAATTTTCATTTTTAGGGGCTATATCATTGTTGATTTTATCGTCATTGTTTCGCTGACTTCGACGAATTCTGTACTCCTATACCGAGTGATGGCAGCCGACGGCCTATTGGGCAAGAAACGCGAAAGACCGGCATCCATTGCAAGGAGCGACGAAGAATTGGAAGAAGAGGAAGAGCTGGACCTGGAAAATGAGGACGAGGGTTCCGATGTAGAAGCTGGTCAAAACGACCCTCGTAAACGAACCGAAAGTACACAGACTGGTGTGTTGAAAAATAATTTTTTAGCTCAAATCGATTATTGAACCGTTTTTTTGTTCAATAATAGATTTTATACTCAATTTTTGGTGCTAGTAGAGAATAGGTATCCAATGAACCTTTGTATCCAATGAAAAAATTTCAAATTTTTAGGCCTAAACCTAAGCCTAGGACTATTCCTAAGCCTAGGTTTATGTCTAAGCCTATGCTTAGGCCTAGGCATAGGCCTATTCCTAAGCCTATGCTTAGGCCATAAGCCTAGGCATAAATCTGTGCCTAAGCCTAGGCTTATGCCTATGCTTAGGCCTATTCCTAAGTCTAGGCTTATGCCTAAGCTTATGTTTAGGCCTACGCCTAAGCTTAGGCCTAAGTCTGTGCCTAGGCCTAAGCTTATGCCTAAGCCTATGCTTAGGCCTATTCCTAAGCTTAGGCCTAAACCTAGGCGTATTTGACTTAGTCAAATATGCCTGAAAGTCATTGGATACATAAAAATTTCATTGGATATATAAAGTTTCATTGGATACACAAAGATTTGTTGGATATATAAAGGTTTATTGGATACTTATTCTCTACTAGCACCCAATTTTCTAGTTAAAGAATGAATTTTAAACCCATTTTTTTCAGGAACCGATGATACGCAAACTACTGAAACACCCAGTGTTGTTATGACTTCCACCCAGACAAGCGAGCCATTCGTTCAATTCAATACAGCACCTCCAACTAACACAACTACAGGCACCGCTGGCACGGCTGATTCTCACACTCGAGCTTGAAAGAAGCCAATGAATAAAAATAATCTTAATTTTATTCTATTTTACTTATTTATACAAATTTTATGAGAGTATTTTTGGCCGTGATATGTAAAATTGAGTTTTCAGACAAAAATGAAATTGGGTCGAAATAATCGATTTTGTACTATTTTTTGATCCGGAAATCAATATTTTTTGAAAAATTAGTAAAAGCGAGTTTTTTCTCAATGTTTTGGCTGAAAATCGATTTTGGACTAATTTTTGAGCCGAAAACGAATATTTCTGCTAAAAATTGGTCCAAAATCGATTTATTTGGGCTCATTTTGAAATCGATTTTTTAGCTCAGTTTTTGTTTGGAATGAAAAATTGAATTTTATGCCCCTCTCAGCTCTTCTTGATGTATTGTACATACTGTATTTCGGTATATTGAATTAGAACCTATTAATTTGTTGTAGTTTGACTGAATACTTGAATTAATTTTTTCTCTTGGACTTGAGTTTTGATTATTTATTCATAAGTGATTATATTTCTTGTGGTGAAATTGCAACTTTTGAGCTTGGATTATAAATTTTTGCTTTTATTATGTAAATTTTGTGTACTAGTATCTGGAGGACCCACCACAAAAAATTTCAAAATTTCCACCAAAAATTGCCATTTTCTGATGTTTTTTATCATAAAAATTGCCGTGAAGCTGAAAATCCTTAGAAAATGAAAATTTTGGGTGAAAATTGAAATTGTTGGTGGGTTCCTCAGATCAATGTACAGGGAATTCCAAAAAATCTATCATCTGGTAATTAGACGAAAATTTTCCAAAAAATTTTTTCTTCAAAAAAAATGACTCAGGGGTATGCGACAAATCAATTGCGCTTATCGAAAAACCTTGAAAACGCCTTCCAGACCATGAAATATTCGTATTTTTTCAGTTATTTTCGGTGGAATTCCTACTTGAAAATTGGATATTTCGTTGTCTGAAAGGCGTTTTCAATGCGTGCAATCGATTTCTCGCATAAAAATACCCCTAATAAGTCATTTTGGAGAAAAAATTTTTGCCAAAAAATGACCAAATGACGGTTTTTTCGGATCCTGTATTGGCCGAATTTTGTGTCTAAATGCGTGGTCTAAGGTCACAAATTGTATGCGTTATTGTACTAAATGCTCTTGTTATTGCTTTTATTGTTGAACAGCATAAAAGAGACTAGTGATTCTCAAATCAAAAATCATGTTATGATGCCATGAATAAATTATCGTGTTCAAAATTTGCAAATTTGGTGGGTGAATTTTGGGTGCTATCACCCATTTTTTCGCCTCCTGATCTTGAATCGGCGTCTATTGCTTTGCATCGGTCCTAAAATGTACGCTGACTATTTTGCAGCGGTTTCTCAAACAGCGTTTTTCTGTTTTTTGAGTGTGTAACGTCTTCAAATTTGTCTTTAACACGTCCAGATTAACGTCAAATTTTTATTGGGAATAAAAATTCATATAAAAATGAATAGTTCTGTAAAAAGAAATAGTCGAAAAAGTCCTTTTTCGATCCATTTTGGGCTATTTCAAAGTTGTAGGTTCTCAGATTTTGAGTTTTCCAATTTCTCAAACTTGTAATGGCCATATCTCCATGAAAATTCATGATCACGAGGCGAAATTTTTTAAACATTAGCCTCGTGATTTGTACTTAATTTTTTGCATGATTCTTGCGTTAATACTGTCAAAAATCGCATTTTTTGATCTTGAGGGTCTTTGAGAGTATTGTATTGGGTTAAAGATGGTTATTTTTGACCAAGTTGCAGTGGGAATTTTTCTTTGCGTCAAAAAAAGTTTCAGATTTCCCTTCGCGAACAAAAAAATGCTTTTTTCTCATCGAACAATTCCATTCCTAGGCCGAGATATCGTCAAAATACAGATTAGATAAAGTTTGTTATGTTATATGGAGATCTTGTAATCATTTCTCGTAGCTTTGACCAAATAAACAATTTTATTCATATCCAAAACATAACAAATAAAATATTTCATTGATAAAGTTCAAAATTTTATCATGGTATACAAGTTTAATTGCGAATAATCAATAATTATACAGAGCCCGAAATAACCCACCCGGGTGCTCCACACCACCCACTGGGTGCAGAAAACATGCACCCAATGGGTGGACCCAGGGATGGCAAGGAATGGAAAATGCTTTTGAATAACAATTTCAAATTTTCGCTTATACCAGTCGGTCATTCAAATCGAGAGAACGCATTTGGTATCATTCCATTGCAATGGAATCCATTAAAATTGGATTCAATTATTCTCGAAAACATTGAATTGAAGTTTGTTTGATGTTATTTTTAAAAATAAAGAAATCTCAGGTAAATTTTGTAAAAATTTCATTCAACTCCGTTACAATGGAATGTTACAAATTTTGTATATACCTTTTCTCTATTTTAAAAAACTCGACAACCCGAAATCTATTTTAAATATTACTCAACGCATCATGAAGTTTCTAATTCCATTGCTTTTCCATTCCTTGAAACCCCTGGGTGCCGAACCCACTAGGTTCAGCACCCGCAGGTATTTTTGTGTTCTGAACATCCAATCTTTTAAAAATCAAGAATCAATCGTGTCAAAAAACTAGGGGGTTACCCCCCAAAAAATGAAAAATATGCGAATTTCAAAAATGTCTCCAAACCAGCTAATTTTTTGTACTCTAAGGTTTTCGGCTATGGGGAACACGATGGCGATATTATTTTTTAACCAAATTTTTTGTACAAATTAAAAAATTAGGGGGTTACCCTCTCTTAAGATGGCATAAACTCTCCAAAAATGGACTGGTCCTTTAGGGTGCGCGCTAGCAGTCATGACATGCGTTGTGACGCCACAACAAGTGTAAAAACTCATGTCACAACGATTTTACATTGATGTCACAACGGCTAGCGCCGGAAAATGCGTGTTACGACGGCTAGCGTTCACTCTTAACAGCATACGCCCAACAAATTAGAAAAAAAGTTTATAATAAAAGTTTCCTAGTAAATTGAAACTTCGGCGAAACATTTTCTTTAGAATACTCGGCAGTGAAATCTTGCATAGGTTGATCTTGAGCCTCTAAAGGATAAGCATCAAGAGGAATGGATCTTCCAAAACGGATAATTGGATCTTTGACTTCTTTTTCAATGTGTAAATGATGGTGGTGACGGCGTTTGTGATGTTTTTGGCCTGGTAATTTATAAACTGTTTCTCCTTTAAGTGCCTTCCTCCTTTCTTGATTTTTAGATAAACATGGATGTCGATAGGTTTTATCATTGCGCTGCCGAGAAATACAAAAGACAGTAATAGATTTTAGTGCTAGTATGACAAGCATAACTAATATAGTGTTATTCATGCCAAATTAAAAACAAATCTGGCAGAGAGAGAAAAATTTTTATGTAAGTTGTAAATAAAATTTCTTTTTTCAGAAGAAAATCGTATTCACACTGATATGAAAAGTAATTTTTTTCAAACTTATATACGTAACG
The DNA here is from genome assembly GCA_034698545.1 of Acrobeloides obliquus. Lineage (NCBI taxonomy): Eukaryota > Metazoa > Nematoda > Chromadorea > Rhabditida > Cephalobidae > Acrobeloides > Acrobeloides obliquus. Next base: position 9,170 of record JAQGBS010003156.1, read on the forward strand.
GTTTTCTTCACTATGAACACAGATGTTAATTACACACAAAATTTCTTTTTTTCTTAATTCTTTGTTTAATAGCCAACTACGATTAAATCTTACCGTATTTTACAGGGTGATTAAAAAAGAGAATATTGCGATTTTTTCAACAAGTTTCAAGTTTTTAATTTTCACCAAAATAACCCTATAGGGGTTTTTCTATGTGAGGAACAAGGTATTCAAAAAACTTATTAGGCATTTCTAACCTTAAAGGACCAGTCCAGTGGGGGGGGGGGAGGAAGTTGCCATTTTTGTTGATATCCGGAAAGTTCATTAAAAATAGAGTATTTTTTGTTTTTACGGTATATTCTGAATCGTTGTAGTTTCCGAGAAAATTGCGTTTGAAATTTTGAATTTGTGTACATGTTTTCGTCGTAATACACAAACTTTTTTGAATTTTTGAATCGATTTGTTAAATTTTCCTAAAATGAACATTGTAGCAATTTATAGCTAAATGAGACGAACAAAATGACACTAAAATTTTCCAATTTGAAAATTGTTTTGGGTTATTGAAACGAAATCCTGATTCATGTTTTCGTTTCAATAACCCAAAATAATTTTCAAATTGGATAATTTTAGTGTCATTTTGTTCGTCTCATTTAGCTATAAAAAATTGCTACAATGTTCATTTTATGAAAGTTTAAAAAATCGATTTTTCCGCAAAAAATTCAAAAAAGTTTGTGTATTACAACGAAAAAATGTACACAATATATGGTTTTTGGGCTCAAAGATGCCGGGAAGGGGTCCAAAAATGGCTTGGAAGTTGCCTTTTTGGACCCTTTTTTGTTTTTATCATAACCTGAATCAGGGTCTTGGCGGCAAATTTAAAATCGCAACTCAAAAATCCAACTTCAAACGCAATTATCTCGACAAAGATTCAGAATTTACTGTAAAAAATGCTCCATTTTTCATGAATTTTCTGAATATATATAAATTATGACAAATTTCGCTAATCTAAAGAATTTTCAATTTTTGACCTCCTTCAGTTTTAGCCATGGAGACATTTTTTGCTCCTCGGCCTCTGAAAAGTGACTTGGTCAGGGATGTCGGTCAAGAATTCTAGCTTATTTTTATGTGCAACTCGAAGCTCGCGTAGTGAGAAAATTTAGAGCTAGAGCCCAAAAAGTGAATTTTTGAGGGGGTAAAAAGCGTTATTAATAGAAAGAAAGTCACTTTTCTCAAAAACTATAAGTGCTAGGATCGTAATCGAGGTGTCGTTGGAAAGGGGGACGAACGGCAATGAAAACGTGCTTTAAATTGTAGAAAACGCTTCAGTAGAAAAAAAGTTATGATAAAAACAAAAAAAGGTCCAAATGATGATTTTTGAGAAAATGATTTCTCCATGGGCTGGCTACCTTCCTTCTGCACCTGTGGATTTTTTAAAGTTGATTTAATTTTGTAGTACTTATTAAACTAATTTTTACAAATAAAATAAGTCAACCACGGGTGCATTAAGGTTAAAAATCGGGCTCTGAAGAAATTTTTCGACGCCACTGAAGTCAAATTCTGAACTTTCAAACGCATCTAGAAAATGACTACTGAAGCATATTCGTCAAGTAAGCATACAAAAATGTAGCGCGTCGCTTCCCCTTTCATATAAAAAATCGCGAAAAAAATCTTTTGAAATGACCGAGATATGGCCCTTTGAGTACCAGGGATCCAAAAAAACTTGAAATCTAGCATTTTGGCAACTTCCAAGCTATTTTTGGACCCCTTTCCGGCATCTTTGAGCCCAAAAACCATATTATCCTTGCAAAGTAAGTTTTTTTCTACCAAAATATGTTGGAAAAAATTTTGTGCCGAGGCAGTCCGAATCTCTCAGACTTTACGTCTTAATCACCCTGTAATAAGTATTATCTTTCTTTCATGGAATAAGTGAGCTCAAAAAGAGGCAAACATCAATTTCTTTTGAGGAAAATGTCAACATTTCCATCTACAAGTTTAAGAACACTAATATTCTATTAAATAACAAAAAAAAACGTTTCCTTTTTAATAAATAATAGCCTATTTTTTAAATTGGTTTCCGGTGTGTGAAAATAATTCTAGGTTGATGCAAAGGAAAAACCTGTTTATTTTAGTTTGCCATTTACTTTTCACTAGACTCAAACATTAGTATACAGTAGCGTATCCAGGGAGTGCGAGGAGACGGCCGCACACACCGAAATTCGAAAACTTTTTCTTAATGGTCCTCCCTTGTTTTTGCGAAACACAAAAAATTTCTGGGCTTAAAATTAGATTCCACTCTTGCACTCTCCGGAAATTTAATCCTAGATACGCTACTGTAACGACACCCCATGGATGATATTCGAAATTTACGAAAATTCGAATTTTTGTTATTTTTCTCGTCAAAACACTCATGACTTACCCCTCGAAGTAGGGGCAGACAAGCGTTTTTTTTTATTATCGGGAAAAAATAAAAGCCGCGTGTGTGCCGAAACGAAAACATGTGCAAAAGATGCACTAATGCCTAACCTGCTCATGACCTAACCTAAAAAAGACCGCATCAAAAAATTCGTCGATTTTCCAAAATATGAATTTTTTACGTTTTTCACAGACCCCAGCCATGTTTAGAGGGTTATCATGCAGAATTTTGTGCTTAAAGGGGGGGGTGCATTTTACGACCATTTGGGAGATGCAAAATTTTTTTGTAAAAATAATCCTATTGGAGGTAATTTTATGCGAGAAATCGATTCCGCGCATCGAAAAATTCTGAAAAAATTTTCCGGGGGTCAAAAAATGGAAAA
>JAQGBS010003157.1:0-11943 GCA_034698545.1 Acrobeloides obliquus
TCGTTGATTTCAACATTTGATAAAGGGAATGAAGATGGCTTCACGGACAAAAATTGTTGGCAAAAGATGAAAAGGAACGACGAGAATTTTTTTAAAGGACTATATAGTCAGATCACAAAGAGATAAAAAAAGTACAGGGTGGTGCAAAAAAACCGTAATTTTGAAACTTTTGAGGGCTATTTTTTCGAAAAATTTTTTGTTAAAAACCCCGTTTTTTGCCATTTTAAGGGGCTTTTATGGGTCAAAAAATTTTTTTGACTCCGGAATCGTGTTTTTCAGCTATTTTTACCCCTAGAAATGATGTTTTTAGAAAAAATTTTTCGAAAAAATGGCCCTCAAAAGTTTCAAAATTACGGTTTTTTTGCACCACCCTGTATAATTTCTAGGTGGGGAGTCAAAACATAAATCGGACATTTATCCTGGGAAGGAAGTTAGGAGACTTTTGATACAGGGTGAGACAAAAGTTCTGACCTAGGTGGACAAAGTCCTGACCCTAGGAGCAAAAAAGTCCTGACCCAATGGACAAAAGTCTTGACATTTCAAAAACGTGTTTTCTCGACAATTTTGGACGAGAAGTCTCCCCCTCAAATTTCTTGTACTTTGTGTTGTTGGCTAAAACAAAAATTCTGTGGCTAAATCAGACATAAGGCAAATGTTTGTTAAAACAAAAATTGGCGGAGCTCGTCTACATGGGGGTGGGGGGACCACCCACGTGATTTTTTTTCAAAGAAATTTTTCCGATTTTCTTCTAAAAATCGACTTTTTAGGGTAATTTCTAAGCGAAAAATCGATTGCGCGCATTCCCGAAGCGTGCAAATGCTTCCTTGACCCTGATTCAGGGAAATAGATGTGTGAATTGAAGCGAAAATATGAAAGTTTTGGATTTTTCTTCTAAAATCATCGTGCTAAGGATAATTTTATGCGAGGAATCAACTCAGCGCATCCCGAAGTGTCAAAATGCTTCCCTGACCTTGATTCAGGGAAATAAGAGTGTGTATTGAAGCGAAAATCCAACATGTATTAATTTCCCTGAACAGGGTCAGAGAAACCTTTTCAAGCTTCGGGAATGCGCGCAATCTATTCTCCGCATGAAATTACCCCCAGCTGCTTTTGATAAGTTACGGGAATTTCAAAACTTCTATTTACGTGTTTGAATGGTTGATCTTTGAAATACAAATTGAATGGTGGATCTTTGACACATGCTATTGGCGGATGCTTACACGTAAATAATTTTTTTGAAATTCCCCCTAACTTTGCCGGTCCATAATCCTTATAATATAACTTTTGTCAAAATTCGCCTAACTATCTCTCAAATAGCTATCTCTCTTCCCCTGATATGAATTTTTTGAAAAAATATATAAGGAGTACACGGGCGTCCGCAAATGAGATAAAAATGAGTCAACGAAGAAAATTCAAATCAACATTGAAAGATTGATCTTTGATAAATAATTTCAATAAACAACTTTTATTGATGAAAACAACAAGGCACAAAATGAGGTCAGTGGAAAGTCGGCGACCGCCCTCGGTACTAGAGCTTTTGGCAACGCCACTTTTTTTAAACTTTTGGCGTTGCCAAAAGTTCGTCTTGCGTTACCGAATGGTCGTTGCCAAAAGCTCTAGTATCCCGCCCTCGAAGGTTCCCCCTAATTTTTCATCTGATGAGAGAGTAGGTTAGGCGAGGAGAGACTCCCACATTCCCGAATATGATCATGATGACCCCTTGTTAACTTTTTTTATTCGATAAGTATAAATTTTGACCCCGCGGGGACCAAGCTAGCCCCGAAAAAATTGAAATCAAAATGTTAAAATGCTTCGCGGAATTCAAAAATGGCTAACATACTTTTAAAAAGTATATAAAAGATGTCATAAGAGTAAGATAAATAATTTGACGTAAATTTTATCCATCCAAGCATAAATGCCAATTGGCGGTAATTTGAATTATGAATGAAGATCTTCTATGTCTAAACAGCATTGATATTAATTTAGTGACAGTACCCAGAGACCGAGCGCCTCCGGTACTCGCGGTTTCTCCGAGAGTGACTCCGAGCAGTGGCATAGGGAAGGTCAGCACCAGGGACATGTGCCCCTCTCTAGTCCGACGAAAATTCGATAAAAATCATAAGAGCCCACTTATACTTTGGCAGGCCAAAAATGTCATAAGAGTCCTCTTATGGTTTTGAGGTGGTGCCAGCCTTTCTCTCTAGTAGGAATTCCGAAGTTATTGTGGATCAGGGTCAAAAATCGATAAAAATTTTTTTCTAAAATTTAAAAAAATGACATATTTAGGGGTAATTTTATGCGAAAGATCGATCGCGTGCATTCCCGAAGCGTGAAAACCTTTGTTTCACCCTTAAAAATTGAAAATTTAATTAAGTTTAAAGTCAATAAATGTGAAAAAATGGGTAAAAATACGTATTTTTCAATTTTTAAGGGTCAAACAAAGGTTTTCACGCTTCGGGAATCGATTTTTCGTATAAAATTACTCCTGCATATGTTATTAAAATTTTTTTCGATTTTTGACCCTGGGGTGACCCCTGATCCACAATAGCTCTGGAATTCCTACCGAAAATAACTGAAAAAATATGAGAAATATCCTAGACCAGGATATTTCCTGGTCTGGGAGGCATTTTCAAGGTTTTTTGATGCGCGCAATCGATTTCTGGCATAAAAATACTCAATGAATCATTTTGGAGAAAAAAAATTGTTTGAAAAATTTTCACCAAAAAATGACAAATGGCGGTTTTTTTGGAACACCCCGTAATAGAAGATAATCAGAATGATATATAAATTGGTTTCTTATGAAATAAAATTGTTTCTTCCCAATTAAAATTCGTAGGCGTATATAGACTTTTGAACATGTGTATTGGAAATAAGCTCGGTTGAAACTATTTTCTAACATGAGTTCTTATTGCTTGCTGGATTCATTCGGCCGCCATTTCTAATCGTTGATCAATGACGATCTCGTGTTTACCTTTTATGGGCCTCAACCAACGATTGATAATAAGAAAGTAAATCAATCGTTAGTATAAATGAATAGTTGTTTTTGCTTTGTTTATAGCTTGTGATAAAAGATTTGAATCAGACTTCAAGGTTAGGGACTTTCATGAAGTTTTTAGAGTTTACCGTAAAAATTCTAATAGAGCCCCACCTTCTAATAGAACCCTACCTTCTAATAGAGCCCCACCCTAGAGGGAAAAACATAAGCTACCTTATGTTTTTCCTTATATTTTTCAATTTTTTTGGATTTTTAGTGGATTAAAAAATAGAGTCCCATGGAGTTCTATTAGAATTTTTACGGTATTCAAATAAAATAATTTTGATGTCAAAATTTCTGTCAGGCTGCGTTCAAGTATGTCAGAAAAGTCGTCAAAAGTTGACACTATAACTTTCGCCATGTTTCATGTTCGTCACGACAGCTTTCGCCATATAACTTTCGTCACATTCGTGTCAGTATACATATTTATTGCAAATCAAGCAACTCAATTAGTCTGAAATTAAATGTTTATTGACACAAAAGTGGCGAAGTTTATCTTGGCGAAAGTTAGCGTGGCGAGATTCGTGGCGAAAGTTATAGTGCCGAAAAGTTGTCAAAAAATGTTTCGACAACTTTTTTGACATGTTTGAACGCAGTCTCATAGGTGTAGTATCAACTTTTTTTGAAGGTTTTCTTAAAACTATCAAAAAGTTTGAAAAAATGCGTAAAAGTGCTAAAACTGAGTCAACACCTTTAGTGTAAAAATGGCATAAAACGGTAAAATTTGCACTATATTTTAAATTTTTTTAAATTAGCCGCGTCGCTAGACAGTAATAGGTTCAGAATCTACAAAAAAAACTTTGGTTTGCGTTCTAAAACAACGATAGGCGTAACGAAATTTTTGTAAAAAGTTTGATATGAAAGTTTCTATTCAAGTTGTAGATTTGATTTTTGCAATTTCGTTGATGTCTTATATAAAATCACTGAAGATGTTTAATGTTTCCATATATACTAATCAATCTAAAAACTGGTTACCTTAACATGTGCTGTTAAACTTTTCACTTGAGTATGTCTCCATATGAATTGGAATGAACATATTGTTGATTTTTGGTCACATTTATTTAAAAAAGTTTTTTTTCTTTCGAACTTGGAATATGTTATTTATTGATAGCTCTCATTTTTGGAAATCTTGGAGCTCGGATTAAAACGCCGAGACGTGGAAATCCAGCGTGTTAATCCGAGCTCCAAAAATTCGCAAAAATGAGAACTATCACCTATCGGTAATCCCTACGTCCGTTTTGTACCGTTAATCGGTCGGAGGGCACACAGGTGTCAATCACAGTGTGAGTAGTGGAAAATACACCGCCAAATATTCACCAGGGGGTCGTTGCTTAGTTCCGGAACCGGAAGTCGGATCCCGGAACTGGAAGTTGGAACCGGAGATCGCAAGTAAAAACTTCCGACTTCCGGTTCCAATTTAGTGCAAATTTTCCAAATCGAAGCTGGAAGTCGGAAGTTTTTACTTCCGATCTCCGGTTCCAACTTCCGGTTCTGGGATCCGACTTTCGGTTCCGGAACTAAGCAACGGGCTCCAGAAAACGGGCATCAGTTGGAGGTCTCGGTAGCACAATGGTAGTGCACTTGGACGGTAGCCAGGAGGTCCGGGTTCGAATCCCGGTCGAGTCCGAAAACTTGTGCCCAATCTCAAATTCCATGTCATTTATGAATACAAATTTCAGAGAAAGCTTTTTGTTTTATAGAAGCATGGCTCCTTTACCAAAAATTCCAGAAAATGATCAACCTTTATACAAGGATGAGTATCGTCGAATGTAAATTTGGCTATTATGCCTGTAACTAAAAGACCTATTTTAGAAACAAAGTGCCTATAGCTCAATTCGAAATTTCTGAAAAAGGTGATTCGGTATCACAAAAAGTAAGCTTACTTGATTACAAAGGCAATGGATAAACTCGCGCATATATTTTTATCATACAATATCCAATCCCGCAACTTGAAAACTGCAGAAAAATGATGAAAATTCGATTTTTCAAGAAATGGATTATAATCATTTTTCCGCCAAAAACGACCACGCAGGGATGCATGGGGGATATTTGTTCATTAAGCCTAAGCTTAGGCTTAACTTTAGGCTAAACCTTAGGCTTGGACTTAGGCTTAAGCCTAAGCCTAAGCCTAAGCCTAAGCTTAGGCCTAGGCCTAAGCCTTTAGAGGATATTTTTCCATAAAATTACTTCAAAAAAGTATCAGTTGTTGGAATCCTGAAGACTGTGTCTCCTCAGGGAGTTCCAAAATTTTTTTGCCGAGTTTAGTCAACGTTAAGTGTCGGCAACCAGGGGAACTTGCTCCAAAAGTTCAATAGTTTTATACGAAATTTAGGCTGAATTTGCCGAGAATACCATTGAAATGGAACAGCCAAGCCTAGTAACGAAAATCGCAGTATGTTTCATAGCGGGTATTGCCATAGTGTTGTGTCTCACAAAATTGTTTGTTAAATAATTTTTTTATTTCAATTTTTTCATAATAAGATAAAGTTTAATTCCTATGTCGACGGACAAGAATCAGTAGCTTGGGTGGTCTCCCAAAGATGTGTGATCGAAACAAGCTGGGCAAACACCACACTTAACGGGGTCTTAAATGCCAATTTTGTTCGATTATTTCGTTGGCATGTAAGAATTTGTTTGAAAGCACGTCGAAATTCTCGGCTAAACCTTGAGTAAATCAAGGGGTTGAGCATGGAATTGAGATGGCCTGCCCATGTGATAACAGAAAACACCGTTTCTTGATTTCCAATGCACTAAATTAGAATTGTTGGAACTGTCATGGATCAGGGGGGGTCGTCCCAGGGTCAAAAATCGAAAAAAATATTCTAAAATTGTTTAAAAATAACATATTTAGGGGTAATTTTATGCGAAAAATTGATTGCGCGCATTCCTAAAGCGTGAAAACCTTTATTTGATCCTTAAAAATCCTTTTTTTACCCATATTTACTCATTTATTGACTTTAAACTTAACTTTTTTTCGCATTTTTTATTGATTTTTCAAAGATTGTCACGCTTCGGGTATACGCGCAATCGATTTTTCGTATAAAGTTACCCTTAGAAAAGTCGTTTTTTTTAAATTTTAGAAATTTTTTTTCGATTTTTGACCCTGGGGTCACCCCCAGGTTCCCAATAGTTCCTAATTTTTTTGTGAATTGGTTTTTCTCATAGTCGGATACTTACCGAGCTGCAATATGATATAAGTGGCGAAAATATAAAGAATGGCATCCAACAGAGAATAAAAGCACCAACAACAACTGAAAGTGTTCTAGCTGCTCTTTGCTCTTGTACATAACGCATCATTTGCCTCGATTTCTCCCGTACTCCGAGTCGTTTCATAAGCACTTTTTGGCTTCTGGCCGAAATGCCATTTGGAAGATCACCTCCATTTTCCTATACAAAGATATAAAGTTTGTTTCACAGAGAGGTTCCAGAAGTATAGCTTAGTGGATAGCATCACAGACTTCAAGTTTGTAGATCCGGGTTTAATCCCGCTTGGAGTCAAATCTTTTTTGCATCTTTCAAAATTGATGAAAATCTTTGCCTAGGGGTAATTGTATGCGAAAAACACGATGGTGATATTATTTTTTTATGAAAATAATGTCACCATCGTGTTTTTCGCATAAAATTACCCCTAGACAAAAATTTTCATCAATTTTGGGCAATGCAAAAAGATTTGGCTCTGAGCGGGATTGAACCCGGGTCTTCAAACTCAAAGTCTGTGATGGTATCCACTAAGCTATGCTTCTGGGTCTCTCCGCAAAACAGACTTTATTATTATATTTATGGCGACATCACTTCTGATCATTTTTCAAAATCGAATTTCAAGTTTTTAAATGATTATTGTTCATCCCGTTTTTGTATTATTTGAACGAAACGTTCCATCCCGTGATTGTGTATGCCGAACTGATGTCACCAACTAATATTTGCGCACAAATATACCGGTGTAGTTATGCTTGTACTGCTCGAAAGACGATTCAGCACTTTACCGTTCCCATTTACTATTGTAGTGCTGGCGTTACTATCGCTAGAAGTTTTATATCGATTCGTACTCCAACTATCAACACATGAACTGGAATCTGGTTTTAGCAACGGGATTTCTGATGAATTACTATATGTTGGTGGCGCCATATTCGGAGTTACAAAAGAGGCATGTCTAGACAACGGACTTGATGGCTAAAAAAGAAAGATAAAAGCTTTAAAATTGAAAAAAGTCATTTTTCGGAGGTAATAAAAGCATCAAATTCGTGTTTTTGGGCTGAAAATACCCCTAGGCAAAAATTTTTATCGATTTTGGACACTGCAAAAAGAAATGGCTCCGCGCGGGATTGAACCCTCGACCTTATGCGTGCATTTGGCGCCACTTCGCACTTTGATATGCATTTAACAAACCTTATTGGATAATTGTTGCTTATCGCTTTTGTTGTTAGAAGGATCATTGTCACCAGGAACTCGGAGTTGTCTAGCAACATAGAAACTACCATAAGCTCTGTGTGGAACAGCCGCATTGGCGGTGGCTGCCCCAACCAGGGAAGCAACAATGCTCCCTTGTTTGGCTCTGCCAACATGGATTCTCAAAGCAGTACCGTGTTCTTCAGAACCTTTTCTGTCACTATCTGTTTTACGCTTCTTGCGACGTGTTACCTAAAAAGTACAGTTTGTAACGCTTAGAGGGCCGACTGGAATTTTTTTTAATTTTTCAATTTTTTCGAGTTTTTTTCAATTTTTTTTCGATTTTTTCAATTTTTTTCAATTTTTAATTTTTCCAGAGGGGGTACCCCCATGATTTTGGTGTCGTTTTTCTTCTCTCACCGAGCTCTTTCCAAAAATCTAAGTCGTAACGGGATTGGACTTAAGGTTACAAAATTCGGTGGCACAAACAAACAGACAGACATTCCTCGTTTAATATTAAAAGATAAGTTTGGAATACTTTTTTCATGCCCCGCTTCACAGATCTTGAATGTCGTGTTGCAATGAGGTATACACTGCCATATGCATATAGTATCAGGCAAAGAGGTATGTAAAATGAAACAAGTGAAGAAAAGACTACATACAGTCGGCTATCCGTAAAAAGGCACTGGGACTATAAGAATTTCTTTTTTAAATAATAATATGTTATTTTTTACTTGATCTGTATATAAATGAGGTGAAGTGTTACGCCAAAAGATTATTGCAGGAAATGAGAGGCCTAAAATTTTTATATAGATAAAATAAAAGTCAGCTACAGTAGCGTAATTAAGGGTATAGATGGGATAGAGCTATATACCTCATTCGGCTTGAAGGGCAAAAAAACCCCTGGTTACGACCAGAATAGAATTTTGAACGGTTACTCCAAGGGTTCCATGGTTTGATGGTACTGGGTTTGTCTCAGGTGCCCCTCAAGGCTGGTTCAAACCCCGCTTGAGGACAAAAGATTTTGCCTAATAGTAACATCTTGAGATGACCAGAACTGTTGCGGGTTCTTTCAACCCAGTTTATATGGGGTACAAGGTCTGAAGTAGCCAGTTCTCTAGAAAGCTCTACATTACACCTGATTTTGCCAAAAAAATTGACAAGGAGCACTCCCAACATATTACTCTCCGATTTAAAGTTTAACAAAACTTTTGAATTTTGAAATTTACGATAAACCGTTTCAATAAACAAACTTATATTGAATCAGGCAAAATTGGCATGCAATACAAAAAACTTTGAACGCTCATATCTCGGTCAGAAGATATGTGCCAAAAATTTAATAATCAAGTCGGTATAACGAGCGATTTGGTCCCACTTTTTGGCAAAATCGGCGGGTAACAAGTTGGGAGTGCTCCTTGTGAGATATTTTTTCAAAAATTTTAATTGTTTCTCATGATAAATTTCATCAAAAATGTTCAAAATGTTCCATTTTTCAACGAATATCTTCTTTCTTTTGTTTTACGCACTGTATATGCTAACTCTCCTGTTCAGTTAGGAGAAATATTTTTTTAAATTATGCTAGGTTTTCAGAAAAACGGGTCATTGAAAAATCAATCAAATCATTGGTATAGTAAACTTACACGCTGACATGATCCATACAAAGAATATGGCTATCATAATACGTTTTGTTGAAACTTTGTCCCGATAGCCAATCGGATCCTGACCAGCCATGTACCTGTCTAAACTTATAACACAGAGATTCCAAATAGAACTTGTAGAAGCAAGGATATCCAGAGCATGAAATAGATCACACATAGTTAACCCTAAATTAAACAAAACTTTATATAATAAAATTAGTCAATTCAACAATGTTTTCCCTCTCAGTTGAACAAATGGTGATATTTAATAATGATACTACATAAATTGGGTCATGTAAAAAGGCATTTCAAAGAGGACAAGCAGGGGTGTCAATAAATGGAAATGGGGATCTTCGAATGGAACTTCGTTCCATTTAAATGGAAACAAAAAATTTTTTAACATAAAAATATTCATTACTTATAGTGTATTTAAATTTTTTATACCCGGGGTTTTCAACATGGAAAACACGATGCCAAATCTATTTTTCAATTTTGACCTAAGGAGTACTCCTAATTTGTTTGTTATAAAATTGCAAGTGTACACGAACTTTTGACACGCCCTGTAATTGATATTTGTGTGAGAATTTTTCATTTCCATGTTGTTCTCACTATAAGTGATGAATATTTTGTATGTTAGAAAATTTTTTGATTCCATTTGAACGGAACGAAGTTCCATTTGAAGATCCCCAAAAAATTCCATTTGTTGAAACCCCAGAGGACAAGTTAGAGTCACCCGGAAACCAATTTGAATTTTTTATATTTTTTTATATCTTGCTCATAAATTTCACAATACATCTTATACAAGCTAACAAAGTTACCGAGTAGCCAGACATGGCGAGTCATTTCAAATAAACTATTCAATGGCATTACAATTAGGCCTACGATTAGATCAGCGACTGCTAACGAAACAATGAGGTAGCCTAAAAGACATCTTATAAATATACGGTGTCCCAGCAGTACAACCTAGCAGATAAGAAAATTCGATATCTCAACAACGATAAAAGATTTTCAAAAACGGTTTTTTGTAAGTTGCTCTATAAATCATCCCGTTTTTTATGTAAAAATATTTTCTTTAAAGTCTGTGTATTGAAGCGAAAATCTGATTTTTACCCTTAAGGAATTTTTGAAAAATCACAACGCCATCTTGTAGAGCGCATCGAAAAACGGTAGTACCCCAAAAATCTTGGAAATCCGAGAATATGTTTTTGAGAAAATGAATTTCAAAGAAATGGGCGAAAAGCTTTTCTCAAAAACATATTTCCGGATTTCGAAGATTTTTGGGATACTACCGTTTTTCAATGCGCTCTACAAGATGGCGTTGTTATTTTTCAAAAATTCCTTAAGAACAAAAAATCAGATTTTTGCTTCAATACACAGACTTATTAAAAAATCATGAAAATATTTTTACACAAAACGGAATGGTTTATGAAGCAACTTACAAAAAACCATTTTTGAAAATCTTTTATCGTTGTTGAGATATCGAATTTTCTTATCTGCTAGGTTGTGCCGCTGGGACACCCTGTACTGTATAACTGAATTCCATACCGGTGGGATTCCTGAGGTATCTTTTGGTGCAAACAGCTGCGACAACAAGACAGTTTCCAGTCACCGTTATTATGCAAAATGAAGCCATAAGAAAGGCCAAAGCTGGATGTCGCCATTGGATTTCTGATTGAGCTAACACAATTTCTAGAGGCTCTGATAGGTTGAAAGTAGAGAAAACTGTCATGTTTGGGTCAATTGTTGAGTTGGCATGCCAATAGGTAGAATTTTGCCCATTTTCAATCCACTCGGATGCACTAAAATTTTTTTTCATAAAAATATACTCATCATATTTTAGGGGATCCTTCTTTCCTAAATGGAACCACTAATTACGCCGCAAAATTTTGTTTTGAACTTTGGGCAAAAATAAATTATAGACAAAATTAAAAGTTCAAATTTGAACGTGAACTTGGTTCAGTGGTAGTGCTCCCGGATTCGAGTCTAATGGTCTCGGGTTCGAATCTCACCTGAGTCGATTTGATTTTGCTTCAAAAATCAATCTGTTATATTACATTGTCAGACAACTTTTTTTCAAAACATTTGAGCTAGTAAAATATTCGGAGCAAATTTTGGTTTTGTGTCCGATCCTGATCTTAAATTTTCTTTTTGCAAAATTTCAAATATTTAAGTCAAAACTTATTCACGTTGCCTAGAAATTGGAGTGCACTTTTGAGCTCTTTTTGAGAAAAAAGAATAAAAGCACAAAATTTTAGCAAAGTTTAAAGAATACATATATTCTTACAATTGTATAGTCGAAAAACTTTTTTACTTCACAACTCATTCATATTGACAATCAGGAAAAATGTAAATTGAAACGATTGATCGGTTATTAGAAAATTCCAAATTTGTGCATTTCAGTAAATTTGGAGAACTGTTTAAATAACGCCAGATTCGTGTTCAGCGTCTAGAAATCCCTAGGAAAGTCGAAAATTTCGTCAAAAATCCACTTCTATAACCAACTATCAACATTTTACAATTGGATGACATTTTTGAGACTCTATTTTTTGAAAAAGTCTGTATATTGACACGAAAATATGACTTATTCTCAAAAAGACCAATTGATCGTATTCAACATACACACTCTTGTCTACTACTGAAAAAGAATTTTTTTTATCGAAAAAGGATTTCTGGAGCTCTACAGAGTGGGCTCGAAAACTACAACGATTCAAAACAAGTCCAATAAGTTACAATCATATGAAAAAATGATATATTCGGAAAGATCATAAAAAATGGAGCATTTTTTTTGCTTTACGGCATGTTCTGAATTGTTGTAGTTTTCGAAATAATTGCGTTTGAATTTGTTACAAGCTCTTCGTTGTAATACACAAACTTTTTTGAATTTTT
>JAQGBS010003158.1:0-11942 GCA_034698545.1 Acrobeloides obliquus
TAAGAATATAAGATTAAGAAGATCAATAGTTAACCAAACTGAATCGTCAATAAAGAATGATACTGAGCATTTACAACTGATCAAATTTGTAAGATAGGCTTAGGCTTACAAGGGAACATTGACTTCTCCAATTTTTTCAAACATTCGCCAATTTTTACCTATGATGGGAGTACTAAAAACCGCAAAGCATTTTTCCTATCTACACTCATATAAGGAGCTAGAGCCCAAAATGTGGTCTTTGGGATCACAATTAAAGTTTAAAGTAGGGTTGAGCGTTTTTGGGGTTTTTGAAACCGAACAAGGTGTATTTTTGTAAAACATTTTTATCCATGAAGACAAAGGTTTAAGACCAAAGTTAATATACCATAATTTGCGTCTTTTCATCCCCTAACAGATGCAAAAAGTGTTATTGAAAAAGCTTTTAACTGTAAAAAGTTATGGGGATATAAAAAAATAAATCCTAATTCTGACCCTAAAGACCACATTTTGGGCTCTATCTCCTCATAGGAGTGTCGGTAGGAAAAATTTTTGCGGTTTTTTAATGATCCCACCATGGATAAAAAATTGGCGTATATTTAAAGAAAATCTATGAAACCAACATGAGGATCTTTACTTGTTAGGCTTAGGCTTATAATTATTTTTAGATAATAGGAGGAACTAATGCAGCTAAAGGGGAATTCCCATGGCAAGGAAAACTAGTTTGGACCGATTATACTGGGAATCTTTTTTTCTGCGGTGCTACTTTGATTTCTTCGAAATATGCGTTGACAGCAGCCCATTGTGCTGAGTAAAGGCTACAAATTTTAAATTAATAAAAATTAATTTAGTGGGATAGCAAGATCAAGATCTTATCTTCAATTTGGTATTATTGATAGTGTAAATGATGCGTCGGGTGCAGTTGGTATAAGTCAGAAATATATACATCCAAACTATGGTGCGTCAATTTTTGCAGTATACAATGATATTGCAATCTTAAAAGTAGGATTTTATTTTAGCAAAAAATATTTCGAAAGGATCTATACTTCACTAATGTTGCGAGTTCTCGCAACGTTTCCAGCTACACTTTGTTTTTAAGTGGTTCGAAGTTACTCGCAAGGGCTGCGAGTATTCGCTGCTTCCATGTATACTAGTTACTCGATCGAGTTATTTGTGCGAGTTTACTCGCAACGTTTCGATAGTTCGATAGTTGCGAGTACTCGTGAGGATTATAGGTAAATCCAGTTGAAGGGGGCCGGACTCGAGGAACCTGTTGGATCCATGGAGGAGCCTTTTACCCACTCGGCTATCCGAGTCGTCTGATTAATAGTTTTTGATCGAACCAATATTATAACGCAAGATTTACTCGGAGTCAATTTTTTTAAAATTTTGCAGGGGGTCAGGGAAATTTTTTAAAATTTTTCCAAAAAGAAATTTATTTCAAACAGGAGCTACCTAAGTGAAAAAATATTTTTGACACGAAAAAAATTTTTTGGTCATTTTTGAAAAAAGGGTTTTTAAAGCTTGCAAGTACTCGCTGCGAGTAACTCGCGAGTCAAGTATAGCAAGAGACGCGCGAGCACTCGCTGCGAGTAAATTTACCTTACGCGCAGCACTAGCGAGTGAAATATAGATCCTCTCTTAAAAAGGAAAGACCATTAATGACTAAAAAAACAAATTTGATTTTTTTAAACAATTCCATCACTAAAGGGATGTTTGATAAACTTTACAAACCTCTAGATATTTTCTAGTTGAAATTTTTAGTTAGCCAGCACAGTTAATTTTAACTCTTATGTAAAACCAATAATTTTACCAGTTGTTGATAATGTTATGATAGAAGACAATGGTGTAGTTACTGGATGGGGTTATTATTATAGCAATGAACAAATAATAAATAAAACTAGTCGAATTTTGCAAAAGGCTACTGTTTCATTCATAGATCAAAAAATGTGCAAGTATGTGTAGCCGGATAAATAGGCGCGCCGACACTTGCGGACGAACTTTTGCGGACCCGACACTTGCGGACCGACATTTGCGGAGCAGACATTTGCGGACCCGACATTTGCAGACCCGATATTTGTGGATTGCCGAATACAATCCGCAAAACTCGGGTCCGCAAAAGTTTGTCCGCAAGTGTCGGCACGCCGATAAATATCATATCTGTGTTTATATGTTATTGTGCATAAACTGGGGGACCGAGTGCTTCGCGTCCGGAGGGGAAAAGAAGTTGTATTTATTACTCGTACTACAGAGCTCGGTCTCGTCACCGAGTACAGATCGGCCTCGCTCCGAGTATTGTGTTTCTAATTTTTTTGGCAAGGGCAAAAACATTCGTTTTTGTGGGAATCGAACCTGCAAGCAATTTATATAATTCGATAGTCTTAGCCACTCGGCCATGAGGGTAACCTCCTACAAATCGATAAAATTGCATCATCATCTTACGTTAATACATATATGGGGCTAAAAAATTTTCCCTGAAGGGTGATTTTGGTGTTATTTTTCTTATCTCACCGAGCTCTATCGATTGGTATAGGCCGTGACGGAATTGGACTTAAGGTGATGGAGATAGCACAAACAGATAAACAGACAAACATACATAGCGCGTTTAATGTTTTAGGATAGATTCCAGGAGGGGGGGAATAAGGGCTAGGCTATTGAGAATAGGTTATGTGGGTGTCAGCTATTATTTGAACCAATAGCAGAACATCCCGTTCCTTTCTCATTATCCTCAGTTCTCTCGGCTAAAGCTTAAGGACAAGTCGATGCTCACCCGTAGTAATATAGTATAAAGTCGGGGCTCGAAACACCTACAATAAAACTGCTACATATGTTTCCTTAACCTTTCCCCTCTCACCCCTCTAATTTTTGATTATCAAAAATTTAATAGAAACACATGGAAATATTTGGACGATAGCCAACTATGTGCTGGAAATTATTTGAGAGGTACTGCGTCAGGTGATAGTGGAGGCCCACTGCAAGTTTTCTATAATAATACATGGTATCAAGTTGGTATAACTTCATATGGCGCAGATATCAAGGATGGATTAATAGATCAAAATCAATATCCAGGTGTGTATACAAGGGTTTCATCTTATTGTTCCTGGATTGATAAAACAACAAATGGGGATGTTAAATGTGGCACAAATAGATTAATGTCGAATAAAATATGGATTAATGCCACATATGGATTAATGTCGAATAAAATAATTTTGTGTATAGCAATTATTTTTCTTATTTTATTGAAATAAAATAAATAATTGATTTCTGGTCGAGCAGTACTCAACGTGATGTAGCAGACCAAGCCGTACGCGGAGTGAGGAGCAGGCCTATCCCACGGGGGCGATGCCGTAGACAGTTATACTTCATGCCGCAGATAGAGACGCACTGGATGCGAGGTCGCAGACCTTGTTGTTCTCAGGGCGAAGACGCATGTCCAACCATACTTGTCGCAAGACACAGCCGTAATGATATCACTCTTATATAACTACGAGCGCTAGTCGGTCCCAGTTTATATACAGGGTGATTAAAAAGAAGTAGATTTTTGTGCATAAATTGTGACACGAAATTTTCTTTTCTAAGATGACATCTTTAGAGATCATTTTATGCGGATAATCGATTGCGCGCATTTCTAAAGCGTATAGACGCTTCCTTGTTTCTGATTCAGGAAAAGATTGTGTTTTTGAAGCGAAAAATGACAAATCTTCCCTGTATTAAAGGTAGGAAAATGTTTTTGAGCTTCGGGAATGCGCGCAATCGATTTCCCTCATAAAATTACACTAAGAGACGTCATTTTTGGGGAAAAAATCGTCAATTTAATTATTAAGAACATTAGAGTAAGAAACATTACAAAAAAATTTAATTATTGTTATGATTATTAAATTTTGGCAGTTGCCGTTGAACATTAATAGAATACCTTAGACGAAACTAGATAAAGCCTGTATTGGAGTAACAGAAACAATCTCCCGAGGTTTCCATCCAAAAAGCAATAAAATTGGCTCAAACTTCTTTTTGATAAACGAGCGGTAGGGTTTGATATAGTATAAAATGAGCATGGAATCAAGAATAGGATGACAGCTGGAGAAACAGAACCATACCATTGTTACAAAACCTCCATATTTGATTTCAAAAATATAAGAAGAAGTATACCAAATCCCGGCAGAAATGATGAAAATCGCACTGAAAAGTGTTTGCAAATTTATCACTTTGTATATCATTAACTAAAAATGCAATTTGTTAGCTTCATGTATTGGCAAGTATACAATAAAATTCAACTCAAGATCTTTTTTCATGTCTAGACTAACTGCCCTTACTTGTAACTTGAAGGTGCTATCCGATCTAATCTTCTTCATCCTTTTTAAATATGGTATCATATAAATTTGTACACAAAAAATAGTCAATAATAGCCCAACTAATAGCAACCATACTCCAAAAAAATGCAGATTATTTGCCCAATCATTTTTGCTATACCCAATTAATGATGGAATGTTTGATAAGTTCGGCAGCAAGGTTGGCCAGTCTTTAGCCAAAATTTCATTTACCTGGTCATTAGTCAGAGAAAAATGATTTAAAAATATAGGAAAAAAGGCAATACTATAGCTTATTATAAACATACTAACAGCAAATAAGTAAAAGTATTTGGGCCGTTTAAAGAAAGTAAATTCGTAACCACCGAAAATGCAAATTAGGCGATATGCCATGGATAAATAATTTGCAAATACCATGTTTATGTCAAAGAACAATACGATTTTGTGTTGGATAAGACTTCCTGTGGGACCGAGATTTGAAGTCCAACCTAAAAATGAGATCAAATCCGTTTTATACCAAAAAATCGATCCATAGGGCCCGCTTTTTACCGATTATTAGTACCTGTTGAAAAAATAAATGATGTTGGAAACAAATATACAGGTTTCCATGCCGAAAATACAATTTCCATCCCATAACTAGAAATCATGTAATACACATATTGCCATTTATAAGCATTCATCTCTTTAGTTGATTGTGTAAAAACTATATATAATACAAAGGGAAACATAAGAATGGCTATCGCAAAGCCAATATCAGTTACAATATTGAAAATTTTGGTAATTGAGTAATTATAAACGTCTTCAAATGTTAGATCAGAATTGTTCATAATTGATAAACAAGGCAAAAAGTTTATTGAAAATAAGAGACGTTAAATTATGGACTATGACATTAAGAAAATAAGTTGAGAGGTAATTCATGAAAAAATTGATTTAACGGACAAAAACAATCTCGATTAAATTAAATCTACTACAATTCGGCCAAACATTTATATGATTTATAGTGCGTTAACATTCCGTAGTCTGATTGTTGCTAGTGGTAGAATAGTTGCAGTTTCATGTAACATAAAAATTGTTTTGAAAAAAAGTTCCCTGAGGAATCTAGTGCCCATTCTACATGTGTGCCTCGATAAAATTTTAAGGGATTTTATAATGTACATATCTCCTGGTAGGAATTGATTTGAGAGCTCGTTGAATTTTCATTACAGAGATGGGAATTTGGACTACAACTTTTATCTAAACATCTATAGCAAGTTTCAATAAATAGATAATTTCAATTTTGTGTAACTTCCTCTGGTTTTTTTGGTATTGATAAAGGTCGGCATTTTCGACCCGATTTTAGGGGTTTTCAGCCTAAGTGATTGTCACAAAAAATGTAGCTAGGTGCAATGAATTTGATGCTTTAGGTCTTAATTGTAAATTGAATGATCATCGAATTATGAAATAAAGTTGATTCGAGACTTTGTATTTTGTGATCATGAATCAATGCATGTAACTTTAATTCTAGCTTGTTTTGATTAGCAAGCACCTAATCCGAAAGAAGTCTCGGGAAGCTTCAAACGATATGAAACCGTTATGAAACCAAGCGGTGCCTTTGAATGCCCGAGTAGCGAATACAAGACGAGATTAAAAGCTAAGATAAGCGAATTCAAACTTGAGCAATCAGAATGCAGGCGTGCGAAAGGCACATTCACGTGCACGGACTTATAAAAGGCCCGGGGCGACACAAGATCAGCCATTCTAAGACAGAAACGCTGCCAGTTCGATGATGCTGCCTAATAGATTTTATTCGTGTTTTTTGATTGTTTGATCGAGTTTCTAATTGCCACTGTTTATGCGCCTCTTACTTGAATCTTATAAAACGAAGCTAGCGAGTGTATTGTATTGTCTAACGATCGATCTAGTTATGACTATCCAAGAAATTGAGTGATTGGATTCCAAACCCCGAAATGAAATAAAGAATTTCCTTACTCACTGAATTGAAACGATTTCAAACACAAGTTCAAACTTGATTTCGACATAGCCCAGATTCCGAGGAAAATTTTGGTATATCGGGTTTGTTATGTTTGTACCTGCGTTTTTGACTTAGGACCAATTTATTCTTGAAAAATGGTGATTTTGAATGTTATTAGTATAGCAAGATCCCTAGCCTACCACTTGTAACAATCAGCCTACGGAGTGTTAATATGGTTTATAGGAGCCCCCCAAGCTTAAAAAATATAGAAATTGAAAAAATTTCAATTTATGGAGGAAAATGTAAAATTTCTTAAAACTTCGCCCCTTCCCAATCCTGAATTTAAAAAAAATTCCTCTCACTCTGGACCAAAAGCTTTTAATGGTTTCATAATTTCCTACCTTGAGAAAGCCATACTCATTCTTATCCGACGTAAACTTAACGTTAAAAGTTTTCTACTTACGCTTTTTTATTATTTATATAAAGAATTTCTTTGAAAACTTGCACAATCTATTTTGGCTTTATGACTTTTCCAAATTAATTAATTATATACCCTTTACATAATAATAAATCGAGTTAGTGATGACGCCAGCACAGCTTTTACAAGTTACTTATGATCTTTAACACTGAAGTTATTAGAATAGGCAATGGAAACGAATGCATTGTACAAAAAATTCCGTACATGAACTTACAAAAGACGATGTCTAAAAATAATTTTTCCTGGGTAAGAAATCGAATTTTCTTATCGGAAAACTTATGCTTGAACACCCTGTATTTATACCAATAGTTGGAGCTAGTTCACTTATTGGGCCGCACTTATCGAGACCCGAATTTTCAAAAATTTCGGTTAAAGAAATGAAGTGATCTTCAACCTATGGCCACGAATTGCGAATTTCTTTTATTTAATCCGTAAAGGCATTTATGATTCTTTACCCCAACGGCCCTCTTTACGGCCACAAGAGGGTCAAAACCCATGCCCCTCGGAGAAATACATCCTTGGAGCACCCCGGGTAACACGAAATGATGAGCTATCAAGTTTTTTATGACTTTCATGCAAAAATAACGATACCAATGTATTTTTCAACTAAAAAACCCTAATACGATGTTTTTGGTCGGTTAAAAAAATTTTTTGAACATTCGGACCTAGTGGTCCCCAATGACGTCGACGTGACGTTTAAGTTTTTGAATAGCGACGTTTCAAGCGTCGGACGTTCCAAACGTCGGATGTTCTAAACGTTGGAGACGTCGAAGTTTCAAACGTTGACATCTTCGATGTTTGTGTCTTTTAACAAATAACGATGATTAACAACATTTTTTGAATGAATTTTTTCTGCTTGCTTACAAAAGTTTTTTCTGTTCAAATATTGCTTAAAAAATTTGTCTAAACGAGTTCTTCAAAATAAAATATTAGGATGTACCTCTTCACCCTTATAGAGAAATATTAAAAATATCAATTTTTCACTTTTCGTATGACTTTGAGTAATTAAAGAAAGTAAGTCAACTGAAAACTTTAAACGAAAAGGTAATTCGACTGAAAAAACTTTTACTTTTTACAAGAAAAGATGTTATTTTTAAAGTGCTAATTAAAAGAAAGTAAGTCAACTGAATAATATGCATCTTAACAAAAGAATTCTTAAATAAGTCAAAAGACGTTCTCACGGCCTAGTGAAAAAGTGAGATTTTAAGCGAATGACTTGTGTCCAAAGGCGTAGCCAAGCGATCAGGGCCCACTGTCGCGTTAAAGAAGTGAAGAAAATTTTTATATAATTGTCTCCCCATGATTTTTTAGGGTTTTTTTCAATTATTGGAAGATAGACCTCTCCTCCTCCACTTCCTGTCGCGAAATTCTACTTACGCCCATGCTTGTATATAACTCCTGGCCCGTTCAAAGCTTTTTATTTCCGTTCATTTTCCAAAACATTGTTAACTGATTAAAATGAGTATCTGGTGTTTCTATCATGACAAGTGGTTTTCCATCAACATTTGTTATGTTAACAGTTTTTGGTTCTACCCTTGATTGAAATTTGCTAGACAATAGTAAAACAATTCTTCGACGAGCTTTGACATTATATTTGAACAGTAGAATTAATGCTGTCGATACATAAAGATTGTTGATCTTAAATTTTTTGTTTTTGAATGTTTTCTCTTTTTTCATCTTTTTTCTTAACATCGCCTTAATTTTTTCCCGAGATAACTTTGGCCGACTCCCCAAAACGTACCCTATTTTTTCCTTTTTGGGGGGGGGGGTCGGCAAAGAAAATTTCCCAAAATTCCTTAAGAAAAAAGTCGTGGCGATGTCAAGTTGGCGAGTTTGCAAACGTAATTTATGAATGGCCCCTTAAAGTTATAGCTTGGGAGCAATCCTTGTAATACACTTATATTAGAAGTGATAAAAACGGTCAGATCTTGTTTCAGCTTGACTGACTACAACTCAAAAACATACCCCATAAAATAGTGGATAGTACAACATCGTATTAGCGTCAATCATAGGTTGTAATAAAGCATCAAATATGGCAAGAAAATCAAATATTGTTCCAGCAATAATTAAAGGTGTAATAAAATGCAAAATTCGCAAATTTTCCATAATCTAACATTTTGAATGAATGAGTTTATGAACAAGATATACATGGGCAAAGGGGGTCCATATTTTAAAAAAAATCCCGAGGGGTATATGGGCAGTGCCGTAGGAACTTCGGAGTTTGAGGGGCGGACAAGATTTTTCATTCATTTTTTTATCACTTCCGGTTCCGACTTCCAGTCCCAACTTCCGGAAGTAAGCAACGGGCTCCAGGTCAAACATGCGGGGAATAGAACTTCTGCATAAATGCGGGGGCCATTTATAGATCCTCTGCCCATGTATGGAACAAGATATACCTGATACCGTTGGGTCAGTATGACCTGAGTAATAAATTCCAATCTTCTCATAGTTTTGTTGCTCCAAACCAATAAAGACATTGACTAAAAAAAGAAGCATCTAATTATAATGACAAATTTACTAGTATACAAGAAAAATCAACAGCGGCATTAATTCCAATAAAAATAAAGTACTGAGTGCGAACTAAAAAATTAAGGTCACGCCAATATTCAATTCAAAAATCTTACCCACAAAATAATCTACTGGTACTGCTGCTCCCAATATTAACTAAACAATTTTTAAATCTAAAATAAGCTGATTAGAAAACTTACGGAGAACAATACAAGTGTTAGTGCTAGCCATAACGGTCCTGATTTTTCGTAAGTTTTATTGAATAACGTAGCTGCTGTTCGTTCTAATGCTATGCTCAAAAACGCTGCCCTCCATAAAGCTGAACCAAAAAGAGTTTCGAATCGAAAGAAGTAGAAAATCGTGTCATGATCACGATCACTAACTCTGAATAAAACTAATAGAGAGTAAGCCAAATTTCCACAAGATAATAAGAAGAATGCAAAATAGATATTTATTGAAACTAATCTAAAAAAGAGTAGCTTAGGATGTTAAATAAATAACAATGTAACTAAATGGGGGTGTCAAAGTGAAGTGACGAGTGAGAAGAGTCGATGAGAAGACAGGGAACTTTTTCGTCCGCATCAAGAATCTTAAGAATCTAGCCTATGAATTTTTTTATGACCTCAGTCGATCAAAACATAAGTAGCCTAACGTCCCCTCCTTTTATGCTTCTAATCATATCTGGGCAGAGGTGGTCCATAGCTTTAAAAAATTTGAAAGTAAAAGGGGAAACTTCAAAAATATTGCGACCACCCTCCCCCTCCAGTTGACGACCAAAAAAAGATCGCCAATATTTTTATGAGGGGATAAAGGAGTAAATATGTTTTTTTACGACAGGAGCATGCATTTATGCACTCCCTCCCTAGTCATGGCGGTTTTTTTAGCGAAAATTAATGAGAATTCAAAATTTTTAAAAATGAGGGGTGCAATTCGACCCAGCTCAACGAGTGGACTGTTATACCAGAACAATATCTATTCACCACATATCGAGACAGAGGGAGTTCCATAGCTAGTCGAGAGAACAGACTAAAGGAAAAGTTAGCCCTTGGGCTAGTTGAGGTGATAAGGAGGAACATCCGTCTCTCGAACGACTATGAACACGCATATAATACAAAACAATATATGATCTATATAGAGGACTACACTCCCTCATCGGATGCTCCCACGAATTTTTTTAAAGGAAAAAATTGGCCACAAACATTATTACCTATAATTTCGGTGATATCCAGTATTTATATAAGACCCGTAGAAAAATAATGGTAAAGCGATCAAATTGATCAGCGCTAGCCCACCGTTCATAGTATAAAACATTATACTATAGTAAGGAATTCCATGGATAAATAAATCATCAAAATAAATATTCCCCGTGCCGTTGATATCACGCATGTTTGAATTCTTTTTCAGTGTCTGATACGATGGCTAGTGAGAATCTTGATGGTGCGTTGCCTAGTGAGAATCTAGAAATTTTATAAGAAGCATTCATGCGCATGAATGAACTTTCTCCTAAGAATACACATCATTTATATTCAGTACACATCATTTATTTCAGTTTTACAATTAAAAGTAAGTGAAGGTAAAAAATTTGTGCTGCGTGCCATTAGAAGCAAGGCGTTGCAAAGTTGAAAAAAATGCAGACATCTTGTCACTGATTTTTTGTACTTTAAACTATTCTCTTTCAAATGCGTGACAGGAAAAATTTGTTTAAATATCCTTTCCCACAGACGAAATTGCATCGAGATTTCAAAGATGTGCGTAAAATCCTGTGCGTAAAAATCCATGGAAAAATCCTCGTGAATAAAATCCGTGCGGATTTTCAATGTGCGGTGGATTCCCTCCTATTGCCAATTGTTTGCGCATATTTTCGAACCGTGAAAACGCTTTCCTGATCCTGATTCAGGAAAGGGGTATGAGTATTGAAGCGAAAATGAACCATAATTCTCATTTTCGTCGAAAAACCGTCTGACTAGGGGGTTTTCTAGGCGAGGAATCAATTGCGTATATTTTCGAGGCATGAAAAAATTATCCTGAAACTGATTTAAACGATTTTCGTTATGAAACCTTTTAGGTGGCATCCGCCCCAATGCGTCGAAGGTCCGATGTTTTTTTTAAATAGACAAATTAGCTGAAAATTGATAAATATTGGCTAAAAAAATTGAAAAATCGAAATTTTTAATGAAAAAATGACGAAATTTCTCTTTTTTTCATTTTCACCTATTACCGCACTTTATCCGGCCGATTTGCGGCAATGGTCTTTAAAAATCGATATCGAAGAGGGACAGTACTCCTCTTCCCTTGAAAACGTATGACTTCCCCTTTCCAGCGTGGTAAATCTGCCTCCTCCTTGAACACGTATGGAGTGGGGATTGTCAAAAAATCGCAATTTTTGGTAATTTTAGGAGGGGAGACGGGGGAGGGACTAGACCCCCCATCAAAATCTAAAAAATTGTCAATTAAAAATGAGATTTTTCCCGAAAAAATTTTTGTCCCCGTTGTGCAAATTTTTTATTCTCTTTGTATAAAAATATGTGTGTAAAATTTTCATCCTTAATACGAATATTGGTTATACCGTAAAACTTCTAATAGAACCCCATGGGGCTCTATTAGAAGGTGTTAATGATTGCTCTTTTAAAAATCAAAATTAAGTTGACTTTCTTCGAGCGACCACTTTTTGGATAGCTACTGTAGAAAGGAACATTCTATAAAAGAAATTATTGAAAAATATTTT
>JAQGBS010003159.1:0-11936 GCA_034698545.1 Acrobeloides obliquus
ATCGTATTCAGCATACACTCTTACCCACTACTGAAAAAAAATTTCATCGAAAACGGATGAAAAATGATGAAATTAGAACATTTTTTTGAGCCGCAAATACTTAATTAACAACCCAATAATATTGCATTGGGCAAAACAGTGTAAGGAAACAAGATGTTTGGTTTGTTTTTACGCGTTCAAGTCGCTCATAAATTTATGAAACACTTGAAATAAGAGTTCCTTAAATCTGTGAAGAAAGGCGCCACAACAAGATCAATTTAGAATAATCTCTTTATGTGTTGAAGTACAAAAACTTTCCTTTTTTGAAAAATGCGAAAATTAAATATTTTTTAAAGGTGATTTCATATCACATGTGCACCGCCGTTTGGTTGCTGAAGGCTATCTCCGGGCTAGCCACGATATGAAGCGAAGCATTCAAGAGGTCGTCAACGACTATGAAGATTGGCTTTTAGACCAATACGACCAAGAACTTCAAGGACAACTCAATATTGAAGGGGATGCGTTAAATTTTACCCGAATTCTCCAAAAACAGTTCATGCCAGCTTGAATAGTGGGGCTTTTTATCCATCTCCATCCCTTTACAGCTGATAGCTCGATGCCCTCGCACGCTGCTAAGTCTAAAATTTTAAAACAATTTTTAAATGTTTATTAATTTAAAAAAATTCTTACTGCTCTCTGCTAATTTTTCGCAATATGTGCCGCCATATCCCTCTGGGCATTTACAACGGCTGCAATTATTTGGATCAACATAACCACCAGCAAGGCAAGCTAATTCTTTTTGACAAACGTCTAAAAACGAAATAAGCTTATGGCAATGAAAAAGAATAAAAAACTTTATACTAGAGTTACAAAAGCTCTTACTTTTACAATATCTTAGATTTATCATTTTTCCATCTTTAAATGAAATTCTTTCTCGCTGACCAATCGTTTGCTGAAACTTTGGATCCTTTGTGTTGATTGTATACCTAAATTTTAACATTAAAAAATGAAAGAAAAAATACTTGTCCCAATTAGTTGTAAAAGCTCTGGATCCGTAATGCATGACAGAACCGAGATCGTACTAAAAAATCTTATAAGAAAATAAAATGACAAAATGATACCGGTTGACCCATATTGTCACTTGTTGTGAGTGTTCTTTTTTGGAAATTATACTCGGTTCCCTAAAACTTCGAGTAAATGGAAGGTTCAGAAAGTTTACTCTGTATATATTTTCATAATCTATAGATATATAATTGTCTCGATCTGTTCTTGATTGCTCATGCCATAAACTAAAATATGAAAAATATGGTTTTGTCAGACTTTCAAAATTTTACCCTAAGGCATGAAGGGTCTCATGTGAAACAATTCCAAGCTAAAAATAGAAAATTTTTAAAATAATAGACAGGCTTTTACCGATTCACAACCATATCCAATAGAAACTTGTTGTTTACCGCCATACCTACCAACATTAGACCAGCAACCACCGGCTCGAATATATTCCAAATAATCTGGTCCCTCGCCATTTTCTTCAAACCGCATGCAAGTTTCCGACTCGATGTGTCTTAAACCAGATCGGATTTTTTCTTGCCAACGAGCTAAAATGTGATTCTATAATATGATGTTCCCATAACAGTACCGAGAGGCCAAGCGAGGACTCCAAAACTCACAGTTTCTAACGGGGAGGCTTCGATCCCCAGAGGTCGAAAATTTAATTTTAGCGAATCAAAAAAATTGGAGGGGAGGTGCAAATTAGGGCCCTTTCTCAACAAAAATTTTTTTTGAAAAATGACCTTCTAGGGGTAAAAATAGGGTGAAAAATCGATTGCGCACATCCCCGTCGCGTGAAAATACTTCCTTGACCCTGATTCAGGGAATGGAGTGGGTGTATTGAAGCGAAAATCAAATATTTTCGGATTTTTATGAGAAAACCGTCGATTCTTAGGTTTCTCTAGGTGGAGAATCGATTGCGCGCATTCCCGAACCGTGAAAACGCTTTCTTGACCCTGATTCAGAGAAAAAATCGGTGTATTGAAGCGAAAATCAATTATTTACGTAAATACGTATCCTTTCCCTGTCAGAGTCAAGGAAGCGTTTTCACGGTTCGGAAATGCGCGCAATCGATTCCCCACCTAGAAAAACCAAAGAATCGACGGTTTTCTCATAAAAATCCGAAAATAGATGATTTTTGCTTCAATACACCCACCCCATTTCCTGAATCAGGATCAAGGAAGCATTTTCACTCGACGGGGATGTGCACAATCGATTTTTCACCCTATTTTTACCCCTAGAAGGTCATTTTTCAAAAAAAATTTTTTTGTTGAGAAAGGGTCATATTTTGCACCCTCTTTAAAAAACTATAAAAAATTATTTGATTTGTATTCTTTTTCTATTTTTAAAGGACCACTGAACTTTTGAACGGACCTCGAAAATTTATTTTTAAAAGAAAGGAATTTTTGCTGATCATTTTTTGTTTTTACGGCACCCCTTGAAAGTTTAACCCTTTCGAGATATTTGCGTTTGAAATTTCCTTCAAAAGTTTCAAATGTAAATTT
Source organism: Acrobeloides obliquus (assembly GCA_034698545.1). NCBI lineage: Eukaryota > Metazoa > Nematoda > Chromadorea > Rhabditida > Cephalobidae > Acrobeloides > Acrobeloides obliquus. The sequence goes on from JAQGBS010003159.1 coordinate 2,532, forward strand.
GTATTGAAACGAAAGGGATTGACCCCAGCGGGAATTAGAAAATTCAAAATTTCATTTGAAAAAATTGCGAATTTGTTATCAAAATTTTATTACAAATCGATTATACTCACGAAGAGCTATCGAACGAGTGGTTGATGTCCATATTTTGCATTTTGGGGAGCGTGTAAAAAATATTATGCCAAAAATCGTCGAAAACTCTTCAAAAACACACTATTTTTTTTACACGCTTTCCAAAATGCGAAATATGGACATCGACCACTTGTTGGATAGCTCTTCGTGAGTACAATCGATTTTCAATAAAATTTTGAAATTCGCAATTTTTTCAAATGAAATTTTGAATTTTCTAATTCCCGCTGGGGTCAATCCTTTTCGTTTCAATACAAATTTACATTTGAAACTTTTGAAGGAAATTTCAAACGCAAATATCTCGAAAGGGTTAAACTTTCAAGGGGTACCATAAAAACAAAAAATGATCAGCAAAAATTCATCTTTCTTTTAAAAATAAATTTTCGAGGTCCGTTCAAAAGTTCAGTGGTCCTTTAAACAATATTTGAAAATGACCCTTTTTTCTCTATTTTTGGGCAGTTTTTGAAAACAAATTTTGAAGCGAAAACATGAGCAATTTAAAATATTTTAGCAGGACCCAATCTACAGCAATGGGGCAACTATAATAAAAAATTATATTCCAAGCTTTTTTTCCTTTTCGAAAAATTGCTTGGGGAAAGTGTCCCCGAACTTTTTCCCCTGATATTTTTTACTTCTTTTGGCTTATGCCTTTGTTTGAAAACTTGAATATGGGAAGAAATTTGCTTCTCTGTTCGAGTTTTTCCGCATCTATTCTTTATATGTTCGGCTATTAGCTTATTTCGGCCTAAAATTTACTGATTTTCTAAATATTCTAGATTTTCTTATAAAATTTACCATATTTCTTGCCATTTTTATTCACCATTTTAGGTCCATTAAGAGAATAAATTTGAATAGCTTCTAAAAAAGCTTCTTCCAAATCCATAGCCCATATTTCTTCCAACTCAAAAATTGTAGGCAGACCAGGATTTTTCAGCATGTTGACAATAAATGAGCTAAACGATCTTATAGATGAGTCATATACAAGCCAATACGTGGCTCATCTGGGTTTATTTTCTTTGACACAAAAATTCGACTGAAAATTGGGTATAAGCCAGCTTGGAAGAGAGAAAACGGAAATGGATGTTTTGATAAGAATTCTTCGTTTTCACACGGAATTTTTTTGCAGAATGTTTTTATCAATGGAAAAGTGATGTAATGTTATGAAATAATCTTTTATTTAATCAATCAAAAACATACATTCTATGGTTATTTTTCTGCTTCAATACTTTCTAGGCTAAAACTTTTTTTCAAAACTTTGAATTTTTGGAAAAAATGAAAAAAATCAAAACGTACTAATTTTCACACGTGACGTCGATAAAATTTGTATAAAATAACAGTTGAGATCAAAGTTAAAAATTGAACCACACGTGGGCATGTGGTCTGTCGTAATTTTTTTTAAAGCACAACCCTCTTGGCCCCCAGCACAACCCTGGTCTGTCGTAACGACAGACCAAAATAATAAAATCACTCCTGACATGACCCTCTTTCCTCCCCCTTCCCGGCACGACCCTTTTTCCTCTCCCCCCGGCACAACCCTCTCGACCCCTCGGCACGACCTCCCCCCTTGACCCTTCGGCACAAATCTCCGACCCTGCCCTGTCGTCACGATACCCTGCAGCTCATGTGTGAATTGAACAAAACATGATTTAATTTATTAGTTTATAAAATCGATATTTTGTAAAATTTGAAGCAAAATCAAAAATTCTTGCCATTAATAAGAGGAAAAAAATCGAACTATTGCAACAAATTCGATTTTTGCTGGATTGAATTCCGGAAAGTGAATTAAAGTGTTTCTGGGGGTTTTTTGACCGGTTGAATCTATTCTAGATATTATTTTTTCAGATTTGAGTGCAGGAAGGGGGTGTACTGGCACACAGGCCGGAATTATTTCATATTACATTTATATTTTCCATAGTCATGCAATCATTTTCATGCCTCGGGAATGCGCGCAATCGATTTTACTCCTAGAAAAAACGCCTAAATAGACAGTTTTACGGTGAAAATCCGAATTTTTGTTCATTTTTACTTCAATACACCACCCCCATTCCCTGAATCAGGATCAGCAAATTATTTTCAGAGCTCGAAAATGCGCGCAATCGATTTACTGAGTAGGAAAGCCCCCATAACGACTTTCTGGACAATTTTATTTTGTTTTTGGGAGTTGCTCAACTTTTTGCGCAGTTTGGTCTACCGTGCATCAGCATCTGGTATTTTTTCTCCGTTTTTCTTCAGATTCCAAGATTCAATAAGATCGAAGATTCACCTGCCCTATATTAATAGATTGGGGAAAAAGTTCTACCCGGTTTTTGGTTCCCAAATTGTACTTCGTATATCTCGGCTAGGCATGATTCCCAGAAGCTAATTTTTGCTGCTATACTATTTTCGACTATGGATAAAATTTTTGTGATACTTTTGGATATGCACGCATGCATGCATATTTTTAAAAATTGAATGGAAAAATTGAATAAATATGCGATTTTTGGGTCGAAAAAGTTCAATGTTTTTCAACAAAGAAAGACCGTAAAAATTAGAAAAAAACATCATTTCTAGAGTAAAAAACGTCGAAGAATACAATAAAAATATCAATTTTGGGTGAAACTTTCGAGAATTTGATCAAAAATCACAGTTTGACTACCGAAAGATGGTCACTTTTGGTAAAATACTCATAACTTACTCAAACTTAAGAGTTGGGCCAAAAACTTTTTTGCGTTTGATCTGTAATTGGCTATCTTTTGATACCGAACTGGCTGGATATCGAAAAATTTTTTTGGCTCAACTCTTAAGATTGAGTGAGTTATGAGCATTTTACCGAATTTGACCATTTTTCAATAGTCAAACTTGCGAGTGATTTTTTTGTCCTGCGAAAATTCGAATTTTTACCCCTTGGGGGGCCAAGGGAAAAAATCGAAAAAAATGACACCTCGACTTCTCCACAATTTTAAAGGCGCAGGACCTAACTTATATGTTTTTATTCATCACTAACAGATACATAAAAATAACCGATGTTCAAGTTTATAGCGATACTTTTCGACGTACTGCTACCCCCTTAAAAGCCGTCTTCGATATTTCGCCTCTTAAAAAGTGCCGCCAAAATCGATAAAAAGAAGTAAAATCGATGTCTTCAGCATATATACTAAACCTTATAAAAGAAGAATTTGTATATAATTTCTGCATATATAAATTTCTACATATAAAATCTATGGTATAAAAATTTTTTGTTTTATAATCGAGGCCAAATCTATCGAAAGGGAAAACAGGACGTCTTACGTGTCGTTTTATCCGGTTTTGTATTTTTACTAGACGAGAAATTGTGAATTTTACGCATAAAAAACGGCGGATACACACAAGTTTGATAGAGTAAGCCAAAGAGTCACCATTCGTGAACTGTCTCTTTCATATATAAGACTTACAAAATTATTTTTGACCACTTTCAAAATCCCGGAGTTCGCTTATCGATTTGTAGAATTCAGCAAGTCAGATTTCCCTTAGCAGTGGTGTAATTTCAGTCGCCGGAAGGGAGAAGCTTTTGGAAATTTTCGATTTTTTCATGAAATTTTTGCTCGGCGGTGCTGTCAAAAAAGTTATAGCCATTACGAGAAAGCTTTATTTTTTTTCATCGCACTTTTGTGAATCAGCCTTAACGATCACTATTCAAAGTTACATGATTTCAATTACAAAAACACTTCAAAACAATGGTGTATTCTGAAAAAATTTCCTTGCATACGGGTCATGCTACAGGTCATGGGATCTCACAATTTTTAAATTTAGCAATGAAGCGTAACAATGAAGATTGTTGTGTTTATAAATTTGAATGTTTGAAGATTGAAAATTGATTTTTCTCTTAACATTATACTGATAAGGAGAAACAACTGCAAGCATTATAAAATAAAAAACATGTAACACAGACACAAAATTTCACGAGAAATACTCAAACAAGGCAAGAAAAAAGAGTTAACATTAGTAGTACGTATTTTACCTGAGTCTAAAATTTTTGCTAGTTATCCAAAAAAAATTTTCCCTGCGCGCTGCTAGGAACCCTTCCCCAAATTGGGTGGGAGTTGGGGGAGGGTCTTACAACACTGACTTAGGCTTAGGATTTTGACAATTATACATTAAATTTCTCGCAAAACTCGATATTCAAACCTGCTGAGCTTTTCTTCTATCATAGTTCTTTCATAATGTTCTTTATCGTTAGCGAGAGCTGTTGATAAAGTACCCGCAAAAACGCATCTAGTTAATGTAAATATAGCTCCGCCAAATATGAAGTGTCCCACGTTTTCACCTGTTAAAGCTACCTGTTAAAGCATTATTATCAAAAGCATTTGAAATGGATGCTAAATCTCCATTTTGTTCTTGGCAATTCATTTCTGCCAATATAAAATTCTCGGAATCGTTTGGAATGAAATAACACTTTCCGCCAGATACATTAGGAAAAGTGCCATTAGGACAATCAGCATAAATTCTATAAGCGAAAGTAAACAGCAAGAGTAACGGCAAAGCCTTCATCTCAACAACACAGATTTTATAGACTAATAACTGTTATCTCTTTTTTCTTGCTTAACATTCCCCTAAAACTTTGTGTTATGTTATATGCAGGGTGTCCACATGGAATTTTCGAAAATAAGACAAATTGGAGCTACTACGCTTGGGGGAGGAGACACTTAACATGAATAAAAATGCCGAAGTAAAAATGTCAAAAAATTTTTTAACAAGTGACCCCTTACGGGTAATTTCATGCGGGGAATTGGTTGCGCGCACTTCCGAATCTTAAAAATGTTTCCTTGACCATGATTCAGAGAAGGAATCGGTGTAGAGGCGGGGGTGGTTGTGGGGAGGGGGAGATGTAGGATGTGGGTCAGAAGGCCGACAAGTTGAGGATTAATAGTCGAAAAGTAGGTTGCTTGGAGCAGCATATTTATTTTTGGGAAAAAATATTTTTTAAATTTGTCAATCTTTTTTCTTTTTTTTGGTTGCTTTTTTCGACCTCATCGGGAGTGGGGGGGGGGCCAAATGAGAGTTGTGGATTTTTTTGAAAATTCTACCTGGGGAGCTGCCCATGTATGGTCCAAACGGATTTAAATGACCGAGATACGACCTTAAATACAAAAAATACAGTCAAACCCTTGGGAGGCCCGTAGCTCAAGACTTTTCAATATATGGGGATCCAGATCCTACGCCGTTTTTTTTATTATCATGACCCAAACTCGCGCAAAAAATCCTATTTATTAAGCCTTGTTGCTTGATTATCTCGAATTAGAATCGGCAAGGTAAAATTTTTTGCATAAATTACATAATTTTTTATGCTCTTTAACCCCACATTAATTCCAAAAAATTTTATTGCCATCTGGGGCGTATTGCACAAAAGTAAAAGTGCAAAGTCAGAAGTGCAAAGTGAAAATGCAAAATAAAAGTGCAAAGTGCTGGTTAATCTTCCTTGCTAGCATTGTACTGATAAGAATAAACGACAGCAAGCATTATATGCTACAACATCCATCACATACACAAAATTTAACGGAAAATGTCAAAACAAAGCAGTAAAAGAAATAATATTATAAAATTTGTGTTGACGGAGATGAAAGTTTTGCTGTTAGTCTTGATGCTTACTAATGCTTATAGAATTTATGCTGACTGCCCGAATGGCACTTTTTCTAATGTAGCTGGTGACAAATGTTATTTTATCCCTAAGATACTAAAGGATGAAATAACATTTATCACTAGCTTCTGACAGAACTTGATTGTCAAGATGGAGATTTGGCGTCGATTTCGAACGCTTTTGATAATAAGGCTCTAACAGGTAACAAGTTGGGTGGAATTTTTTATGCGCAGCGCTGGTTGCTAAAATCTCCGTCATCACGATGAGATGCTCAAGCTTGCAGCGCAAAAAAACTTTGAACATTTTTTGAGAAAATCGCAAGAATTTGTATATAATTTCTGCATATATAAATCTATGGCATAAAAATTTGTTGTTTTATAATCGGAGCTAAATCTATCGAAAGGGAAAGCAGGACATCTTACGTGTCGTTTTGTCCGGTTTTTACTAGACGAGAAATTGTGAAATATTCGAAATGAGGTGTTGCATCAAAGCGAGAGACGAAAAACACCATTAAAAAGTTTCCTAGGTCAACCATGTTTTCAAATGTGTGTGGAATGCAATAGAAAGTAAAATTAAAAGAAAGGATTGAAATTTTATTTGTATACAGGATGCGGGGAAATAAACCGTGATTTTGAAATTAGCGGAGATGCCAATAAAAATTATAAGAAAATTTTTCGGGGGTAAAATCTTCGGTGGGTAATTTTATGCGAGGAATCGATTGAGTGCATTTTCGAAGCATGAAAAAATCTTTTCCCTAATCCTGATTTTCGCTTCAATACCTATTTTTTCATTTTTGACGTACGTATATTCGAGTATATTTCAAATATGATGTGTTCTTGTGTTGAGTTATAAAAACAACATCTTATCTTTTTATGAAAATGTTAACATCTATGTAAAAACAGAATTTTGAAAATTTGCGTTTTTTTTCGAAAAAATGGTTTCGGTTCCACAAAGTTTCGGTCATTTTTACTTTTCCATTTCGGTTCTGAATCCTGCTCCTTGTTCCATTCCTGTTCCAGTATTGTGTATAAAACTTTGTGTCTAATCACCTTATTAAATTATCTTTTCATGCACAACACCGGTCATTGGACATGTTCAGGATCAGCTCTGGGGGGGGGGAGGTATGTCAAAAAATCATGTTTTTGTCCCGACCTAAACATTTTTCCTGACTATAAAAAATTTGAAAATTTATATTTTTAGGTGAAAATTTATTGAAACATCTCATGTTCTCGCTTATCACTTCCCCTGTACCCCCTTTCCCAGTTATGTCAAACCCCATCATGGAAATCCGGAATCTCCCCCCCCCTCTATTTTATGTGTCGTGGTAATTTTGATTGAGATTGTTAACTATAAAAAATTGGCACAAATGTTTATAACTAAAATTTATGCAAAATGGCATTTTGTATAAAGTGGCCAAAAAATACTATTTTTCTAGTCCCCATTCATCTAATTTATTAAAAGATATCATTAAAAGTTTGGAGATTTTTTGCATACAAAATGATGTCCATCATTGCATATTTCAGCATCCCAAGTAAATGCACCAACAGAGAACCAGCCAAACCCAAAATTATTAACACAATTCTGATTAGATGTCGTGTTTGGTTGTCCAGGAGACCAAAAGCTATAATCAAATGGCGTATTGTCAGTCCATGTAAAGTTGGCAAATTCAAAATTGAAGAACAATCCAATCCAAAATACCCTATTCATTGCAATGAATTCTATAAATCCTACTCTATAAACGTGTAATATGCGTGATTACGATCTCGGGACCATTAGATTTAAACTGAATCTGCTTCAATTAAAGTTGTAGGGGCAGTGAGAAAATACGATTGACACCAAAATCATCGAAATCGAAAAAAAAAACAGTTTTTCCACTTTACCCCTTGGGAAGCCAAGGGCAAAAAATCGATTTTTCCAAATTTCTCCAAATCAGCTGAATTTTTGTACTCGGGATTTTCGGGTATGCGGAACAAGAATACGATATAATTTTTGACTTTTGGTAATTAGCAGAAACGTGACTAATAAAAAATTTCCAGTCATACGACCACGCAGGGATATATACGAACTATTCGGAGTTACCCTCACAGATTCCCTTCTTCCTCCCTCCGAGCGCAGTAGTGCTCGGCCCCCGATACTTGGTATTATTTGACTGAAAAATCTCCGATAATAAAATCGGTGGAATAGAAAATTCATCTAAGTAAAATTATCCAATGTGAAAATCTGTCGAATTGGAGGGAATTTTTTTCTTCAAAGAACGACAGAAAGGAGTCATTATATTTTTTCAGGCCTTTAGTTCGTAAAATTTAAAAAGTCGAAAAAATCATTAGAGCTCCCTTTAGGGGTTGTCCAGATATGATCACAATGTATACAAATTTTGTTTTATATATATTTTTTAAGTAAAATTTGAAGAGTTAACAAAAAATGGTGTTTGATTTACTAATGCTTTGTCATATATAGCCAAACATAACCAATTTTTAATCGTAAAATTATTTTAAAAGTTTTAATAATAAAAATTTGATTGCTTAATCATAGGGGGCAGGGTAGCTATCAACAATACATACATACAACAAGACATAAAATAAACTCACATCATTAATAAAGACTTACGTTTTAAAAAGTTATTTTCAGTTTCATTATGAATTGATATTAAATGACTATTTGATTGTTGACACGTTTTTTCGGCGCTTGAAAAATCGAAAAAATTGTTATCAAACTAAATTGTAAATCATGATATATTGAAAAGTAAACAACTGAACCTTGTAACAAAAATTAGTGGCTGAATAGTAAGTCCATCCATCTGGACATCTCGTATTGCATTGACATGGAGTGCAAATATCTGGCACACATGTTGGGCATGTGTTTGAACATTGATCTTGTTCAGAGTATGAGTTTATCGGCTTTATCTGATTGTTTCCTTCAATGATATTAAGAAAGGCAGTATCTATTATTTTATATTCTAATGTATTGTTTTTCCGGATTGGTCTTGTTTTGCATGCAAATCCATAAGCCTGTCCTATCGCGTCATAATAACAATTTTGAGTATACCATACTCCATTTGGAAATTGAGCAACACAATATAAACCAGTACTTGTATCATTCGAACCAAAATTTGTATAATTGATTGGCGTATTGTCGGACCATTGGAAAGCGTTAGTTTTATTATCATAGTACAAGCCTATATATGCATGTGAATCTTTAAGATCTAAAAAATTTTAAAATAGTTTTAATTTATTACAATAGATATTGCTTGTTATAAAAGAATTTTCATCGTCGCTGTCAATAGAAGCTAAATGACCATTATATTGCTCGCAAACTGATTCACCGTCATTGTAAGGAACAAAAGATGTACGGTTATAAAACATCTAAAATGAATCAAGTTTTCATAGGTAATAACATATGAAATGTGCATTTTTAGGACAAGTAATATTTAAAGAAACTTTCTTTACCTTATAACAAAATCCAGTTTTTGAGTTATAAAACCAACTATCAAGACATGAAATTTCACATTGTGGACATGGAGGGCATGTTGTTTGAGGACATGGAGGACAAGTCGGGCAATTGGCTTGAGAAAAGTCACATATATATGGAATAATGTCATAACAGTTATGACTATACCATTGGCCATTCGAAAGATTGAGTACCATGCAATTATCATCATTATTGTTGTCTGGATTTCCTAAATAAAA
>JAQGBS010003160.1:0-11935 GCA_034698545.1 Acrobeloides obliquus
TTACCCAAGTTTGAGACCTGAAGAAGGAGTTAAACTCCGAAACGTTGTTCAATAAAGAATTTTATTCGTGCCACCGCCTATAACACTTTCATACCCCTGACTCATGCAATTTTCGCTTAAATACACTCGTGCTCTCTCAGAATCAGTGCCGAGAAAGCATTTCCACAATTCGTCTGATGCGCGCAATAATTTTTCAGAAAACCTCATATGGGGTTTTCTATGCGAGAAAGTAACCCCCAAATGGGGAGGGGCACACCACCCTAGTCTATTGCAAAAAGTCACTCGCCGAGAAATCGAAAAAATAATTGCACAGAAAGTTTTATTATGGTCTCTAGTTACTAAAAACTTTCTGTGCAATTATTTTTTTGAGTTTTTGGACAACTTTTTTCTAGGGTGGTGTGGGGGGGGGCAAGGATATGCTATAGGGGAGTGCAATGGAGACCGATGCTCCTATATCTAAAAAATTGTCAATTAAATTGACGTTTTTTCCGATTTTCGAAAAAATTATCCTTCAAAAATGACATTTTCCATAAAAGTGCCCCATGCCTGGCGACCAGCTACGTTTTTGGGGGGGGGGATAATTTTATAAAGATTATATTGAATAAAGGCTCGTTATTTTACGAACGACCGATACTTGATACTTGAAGATCCGGTTCAACCATTGATTTGGTGCAGATCCTTCAGCCGCCTTCTGTATTCTTCTTGATTTCTGGCAATGTTGTGCCAGTTTGGACCAATAGCTTGTTCCATTTCTCGTCTCCATCGGTATGGTGGTCGTCCAAGGGGTCGTTTGAGATCGTATGGCCACCAGAAGGTTGTTCGCGTGAACGACCGAATAATATATAAAGGATAAATTTGACCTCAAGATTATATCAAAATCTAGGCAATAATCATTAATCACTTTTTCTACCTTCATCTCAATCGATATTATCCCATTTTCTAAACAAAAACAGCTTTGTGCTCAAATTTCTTCCTCTATCCTTGTTATTCTAGCTTTCATATAAACAAAAGAATGGCTCTAAAAATGTGGTCTCTAGTCTTATTTTTATTCCTCCTTCAATATTCTAATTCTTCTTCAAAAATTGGAGAAAGCCGGAGTTTTAAAATCGACTATGAGAATCATCAATTTTTGAAGGATGGTAAACCTTATCGATATATTTCTGGAGATTTCCAATATTTTCGAACACATCCTTCACAATGGAAAGATCGAATGAAAAGAGTTAGAGCGTTAGGATTAAATGCTCTACAAACTTTTATCCCGTGGAATTTGCATGAGCCAGTGCAGGGGAAGTAAGAGTAAATTTGTTTTAACAAACATTTGCTGCTGAACACTATCAGCTCCATATGCCCTTCTATCACTTCCAATTATTAGAAAATCCCTGGGAGTGTCGAAAAATTCATCAAAAATCAACTTCTATAGCCAATTATCAACATTTTAAAATAAAATTACACCTTTGAAACCCCGATTTTTTGAAAAGTTTGGATATTGAAACGAAAACATGATTTAAATTCAAAAAGACCGATTGAATTATAGTCAGCATACACTCTCTCTTATCTAATACTGAAACAAGATGCAATACTTTCTGACCAATCTAATTTTTTGTCAAAAATGGATTTTTGGAACTCCTTGAGTGAAAAAAGAAACGATGCAATACTTTCTTATCAACTTCTGATTTTTAATACATACCATTCCTCCTTGGCATCGACACCCCTCACAAAAATGTATCCCCATTGTCCATTTCTAGCTTCTAGAAAATTTTTGAACAGAACAATTTAGGTTTAATTTTGATGGAATCGCCAATTTAACCAAGTTTTTGCTCCTTGCTCAACAAAACGAGCTGAATGTACTACTTCGAATTGGACCATACGTAAAAATGATAAATATTTGCATTTAAAAAATTTTTTAGATGTGTGCTGAATGGGACAATGGCGGACTACCATGGTGGCTTATAAAATACAAGAATATCAAACTCCGAACTTATGATCCTGAGTAAGTTGATTTCATTTTCAAATCTTTACAATTTTAGCTATATTGGCGCCGTCCAAAATTATTTCAACGTTTTACTTTCTGTCATCAAACCATTGCTTTATAAAAATGGCGGCCCTATTTTAATGATCCAAATTGAAAACGAATATGGGTTTTTGAATAGTGACTATCGATACATGAAATTTTTACGAGATTTAGTATGGCAGTACTTGGGAAGTGATACTGTTTTGTATACAGGTATTATTGTAACAAGGGTTGGCGCCGATCTGACAAGTTAAAGGTAGTGTGCAAGCAATTAAAATTTAAACTCCCACCAGAGCAGGAATTTTCGTTTTAATGCACAAATTGGAGTTTCAAACTGACCTTGTAAATCTTAAATTATATGCTCATTAAATTTTTTCTCCTTGATTTTTTCCTTGATTTTCTTCACCTTACCATTACACCATGTGGTGATGATATAGTGGTTAGAGCGTTAGACAGCAGCCAGAAGGTCGAAGATTTGATTCCCGGGTGCGTCATTTTGTTTTTGCCTCATTTTTTGACTATCAACTTCAAAGTCAAATATCTCGCCACTGTTAAATAATTTTTATATACGGTTTTTTGTATGCGTTAGTGGAACTAAAGCTCTGTATTTTCATTAAAAAAATTAAATTTCTAACATTTTGTTAAGGTGAAGAAAATGGACTTTGAAAACTTCCAAGTAATTTTTAACAATTTTAGGATCAACGGATTTCGAAAATTTTTATCAGCACTTATTCGGCCATGTTCAGCTACAATTTAAAAAAGACCGCATAGAAATTCGTTATAGGGGGTGCGAGAACGACTAAAAACATTGATGTTGCATACCAAAATGAACGCTCTGTACTTTTAGAAAAAATTTTATATAGTCATAAAATGTTTTAATACAAAAATTCTATTTATAAAAGATCATAAGAAGTTCCTGTATACGCATTTAATGCAGAAAGAACCTAAATATTCGTGTTTGAGGGAAACTATAAGTAGGAAAATAATAAATACTTGGTTCCAAACAATATTATCAGTTTGTCCATAATTTTGTAACATTCTCCCACAATATTGTCCCATTTGATAATATTGCCAATTTGTTGAATTCGCCGGTTTCCAATTTTTACCAAGAGGTGCACTAAAATCATTGGCAACAATATTGGATCGTAGTGGTAGGGGGACAGCAGGTCCCAAAAATCCGAAACTTTTGAAAATTTAAATTAAAAATAGAAATTTTTGAACATTTTGGTTCTTTATACCTGTACTTTGCAAAATTCGTCCATGCCTCGCCGAAAAGTTCAACTAATGCAAGATCATGAAGAATCCAATCAGAAGATATCCAGCTGTCCCATGGACCTTTCATCCAAAGAAATTCAACATCAACTCCATGGGGTACGGCTAAATGGAGTTCAATTATTTGTGTATTGATACGAAAACACTGAAAATCAGTGCTAATTTTTGAAAAATTTTTGTATTGACACGAAAACCCTGAAGATCAGTGCTAATTTTTGAAAATTTTGTTTATTAACACGAAAATCCTGAAAATCAGGGTTGATTTTTGATACTTTTGTGTATTGACACGAAAACCCTGAAAACCAGGGTTGATTTTGAAAATTTCGTTTATTGACACAAAAACCTTGAAATTCAGGGTTGATTTTTAAAATTCGCTCAAAAATCTGTCGTCGGATGTTAAAAACAAATAAAACTTACGATCCCATCCTGAAATCTCTTCGAGTATTTTAAACCTAAATTTCGGCGCATGTGCCAATTCGTAGATAAATATATTTTCGTTTTCATTTCGAAAATATTCATCGATAAATTTGGCGTTAAATCTTGTAACTGCCGCCGAAGTCAAAATCTTCAAAGAAAAATCAAATTTTTGCGATTTTTGCAAATTATTTTTACCTTTTCGGAGACTTTTAACCATGCTAGATGATCATTTTCTAAAGTATCGGGTGGAAAATAGACGCTTTCAAGAACCTCGAGAATTTCGCTAGAATTTCCGTCGCCCATCTCTCCAAGAGGTGTTATTTTGGCGATCACAAGGTCTTTGGTAAATGATGTAAAATTTTCTGTTCCATAAACAAAATCTTGAAGATCTAAATTTTTTAAATTTTGTGTATTGACACGAGAACCCTGAAAATTGGGATTATTTTTGAAAAATTTGTTTATTAACACGAAACCCCTGAAAATCATGATTGATTTTTGATATTTTTGTGTAATGAGACAAGAGCCCTGAAATTCATGGTTGATTTTGTAAAGTTTTATATTTTTCTTTCTTACCATAAAAAGAAGTTTCATCGCGATTATGACCGATCATAATTGGAATATTTGGTCGTTGACGCCAAAGTTTTGCAGGGAAATCTGGCAGAAAATATCCATCCACCACTACCAACCAGTCATTAGTTACCTAAAAAAATTTTCTAAGACTTTATGTCCATATCAACAAGATCTCCCCTAGATGTCCGAGTGGTAAAAGGCGACAGTATTACAGATATTTTTATGGCCCGGGTTCGCTCCTCGAATGGGCCGATTTCTTTTTGCCTTATCCAAATTGGAGGAAAAGGGTATCGAACCGGACAGTTAAAATGCCAGAAAAATTGGCACGCTCCTTTGACCACTCTGCCATTTAGTCCAAGTTTTTTGGGAAATTTTGTTGGAATGGACTATATAAACATTTCTACTTCATACATCGTCTAACGACAAAAAATAACTACTGTTCATTGGCTTCAAACAATTGATTAGTTCTGTGAAATTTTTCGATTCCCATTCTTCGAGAGTAGAATTGCAAAGTAAATAGGCATATATAAAACTGATATTCCCATAGCCAGAATAACCATCTTAAAAAATTCAGATCTTGGAGTTTGCAAAAATGCAGCCCTCGTTCGCATTTAAGGCAAAGGCCAGGGAAGAGGATCCCCTCTCCTTCTTCCAGTTCGTGGGCCCCCGGTGAGACTCCCTCTCTCAGACCAATAGGATAAGCAGAACCTGGGAATGGGAGGTGGATCATACAATTTGGGAAGGGGACTAAACAATTTTTTCGCATTTTTTCTAAAATTTTCCAAAAATCAGCTGGGGGACCAAGCGGATTTCTTTGCGATTTTTCCAAAAATTTAAAAAAATCCAAGAGAGAACAAAGTAATTTTTTCTCGCTGAGAGATGCAAAAATTTTTTTAGAAAAATGCTGTTTTCTAAAAGTGCTTAGCAATTGGCCATTTTGGGTTCAAAAATTGGAAATTTGGTAAAAAAAATTATGAAAAACGGGGTTAAAAATTGAAATTTGAAGAAAAATTGAAAAAATCATAGTGGGGGATCCTTATGATTTTTAAATTCTTTCTTAAAATTTTCAGGAAAAACGGGTGACTAAATTTTTCGGACTTCTAGATCGAGTGTGTGCCCCCGCTACATGGCTACCTACGCCACTGCGTCACGCTCCCGTCCAAGGGCCAACGGTGAGAACCCCTCCCGCATCTCGTTCCCCACCTCCGATGCTTGGACCTTGCTCCGGTCCGGAAGAGGGGTCTGGAGCCAGTCCATATAGCTTACCAACCTAATAAAAGAACTCCGGATTCAAAAATTCCTTGTTGAAAAAGATCTAAAATTAACAGCATATTTAAAAAAGTTAGGAGAGAGGGGGAAAATGCTAGGGTCGTGCAGGCAGGCAAGGGTTAGGTTTACAATTGTCGCGCAACAGACTTTGTCGTGCGAGCGATAGAACTTGGTTTGAAAAAACGTTTCTCCATCAACAGGTTTCGGTGGTGCAGTGACAAAGTAGTGGCTCAGTTGGCACAAGATCTCGCGTTCGAATCTCGCTTGGAGCCAAATTTTTTCCACTCGACCTTGCGTCGCGTCGCAGGCTGTCGCGCGACTCGTCGCAATATGTCGCGCGACACGTCGTGCGTCTCGACGCGACGGAATTATAAATCCTGCCTTAGGCTTGAGCTTAGGCCAATGACGACTTAGTTTTTGTTGTTTTTTGGATTTTTTGGGGAGGAATAACAAAAAAATGATTGGAGAGTGGGTGAGTAAACACAAAATTTTCAAAAAAATTCTCTTTGGTCTTGCATCTGGTAATACTTTGTGACAGCGGTGAATAGGTATGAAATGAAATGGACATCGAACCAGCCGACTCTCCAAATAATGTTATTTTATTAGAATCGCCACCAAAATTTTCAATTTCCTCTTTGATAAATTTTATAGCCTCTACCTTCAAAAAAAAACTTTTTTAAAATTTTTTCACCAACTTGATCTAACATTCCATTGTTTGCTGGGAAATCATCGGTATATGTTGTAAAGAACCCTGTAAATTTTTATATAAGACCAACTTTTGCTAGACAATTACCTAAAAATCCCAATCGATATTGTATAGTGACAACCACTACATCACGTGATACAAGATTTCTTATCGCATTCTTGTATGGATATTCTTGTGCGGCACCGCTTGTAAATTGACCACCATGAATCCAAATCATAACTGGATATTTGGTTTTAGAATAAGCCTAAAACTCAATTTAAAAAATGAAATTTCAACAGATCCTTGTGGATTTTTGTCAATTTTTTGCAAAAAGTCCAAATTGTCCAATTTTTTGTATTCTGGGGTTTCAACTATGCTGAAGAATATGGTAATCGTAATTGTTCATAAACATTTTTAAAAAATATCAAAAATTGGGGCTTGGTAACAGAATTTTTGTTTCAATCTAACCACAGTTGCACAACCCCGGTAAAATTTTACCGGGGGCGGGATAGGTCATGGGGTGGGAGGGGTAGGTCATCAGTCTCCGGCGCCGGGGAACCCCCTTCCAAAAAAAGATCGCCAAACTGCGAGGAGGGGGGGGGGTCATAAAAACAAAAATTTTGGACCGGGGTTTGTGCAACTGTGAATCCAACAGATTACATTCGGAGTAAAAATATTTAGATATAAACAATCTTCATCTACTGTAACATTTGGAGCATTGATATACAACGGATCTTGAATACACGCCGAACGATAATATGTGGCATTATATGGATCATTAGAAAAAGCGGGAATTCTCTCTGGTCTCTAAAAAGGTTGCTTAAGGGCCATCCATAAATTGCGCTTGTCAAAATTCATTTTTTGGACCCCTCACCACCGTTAGATAATTGTTAGATATTGTCCTAACCAGGGGTCAAAAAAGGGGTCGAGGCCCCCGGGGCCGGTCCCATGGGACCAGGGCCCCTGGGGGCCGGCAGGAGCCATGACTTTATTGTGATTTTTGGTATTCGAAAAATCACCATGACTTTAACAGATCAACATTTCATTTCGAGGTCCCTGTAGGCCCCAGGGCTTTCGGGGGCTGGCCTCTTTTTGCCCCCTGGCTCTAACTCCTCTCCCCACCGGAAATATGTAATTTTTGGATGGCCCTTTACTTTAAATCTCCTTTCTCCCACGGGAGGCATAGCGAATGGAATGCCTAGAAAAACATCTCCTTGACCATAATAAAGCTGACTCGTGTCATTCCCAAAGTCGACATGGAATCCATAAAGTTGTCCTCGTGACGAATTGACATAGACATATTGGCTACTATCGATCGCGATCCCAAGATTTATACATAAAAACAAAACTAGAAGCACTATAAAATTCATTCGATGAAAAATCCGACTTTCAAGAACCACATTCATTGCACTTAAAAAGAAGCATACCTTAATTTTTCAAAGAACACACCTTAAATCTGTGGGTGAAAAGACATAAAAGTATGTTATCAATTTGTTCGAAAATCAATTTTGGAGCCCTTATCACAGTGATTCAACATTTTATCGTTTCTTTTTATATAAATTTATAATGCAGCAGAAAGTAATATCTCGAGTTTGATTTAGAAAAGATCTTTGACCCAAAAATTTTTAGTCGATAATATTTTGGGTGATTCATAGGAATCGAAATTAGTGTTTTATTGGTCTGCGTAAATAGTTGGAGAATTTGACTTTTTTCATATATATTAAAATTTGGAAATCAGAAATATGAAGCTACTCATTCTAATGCTATTAGCCTTGTTAGGCTTTTCGTCACAAGGGAAGTTATTATATTATAGTTCGTTTCAGCCCCAACTATAAAAAAGCTGGACCCAAAATTCCAAGTTAGCATCTCTTCCAATCTAGCAAGTAAAGCAACGTTGGACTAACGCTAATATCGTAGGACTAATTCCATCCGTTTCCTTGTGTCAAAATTCGTTAATTTTTGCATATGAGTATCTTTATGTGAGAAACACGTTAGTAAAGTGGAGTGGTGGCAGTTGAGGACGAGCACTTGAGGATGAGACATTTTAGGATGACTATTTGAGGGCAGACATTTGAGTCAGGACTTTTAGGACGGGACATTTGAGGATGGGACATTTAAGGACGGCCATTTGAGAAAAAACCAGTTGCAAATTCAAATAAAAATAGCAAATTTAAAAAAGTCTCGTTCTCAAATGGCCATTAAATATCCCGTCCTCAAATGTCTTGTCTTCAAATGTCTCATCCTCAAATCTTTGTCCTCAAATATCCGTTCTCAAGTGTCAAATCCTCAAATAGCCATCCTCAAATGTCTCATCCTCAAGTGCCTGTTTTCAACTCTCGCCACGCCGGTAAAGTTATTTTTTCAAAAAACCTTAATTTTTTATCAAATTTGGACACAATGGAGTGGATGGGGATCGAACTTACGATAGTCCATTTGCTCCAACGTTGCTTAACTTGCCAGATCGGACGGAATGCCGACCTCGGATTTTGAATTTTAAGTCCAGCTTTTTTTATAGTTAGAGCTGAAACTGACTATAATCGATTTTTGCATAAACATGATCCACAGAAATGTATAAAAATGGCCATAAAACTAGATTGTATATGTTACCGCCATATCTGAAAGTTTTAGATATGCCTAGGCATATCTGAAAATACAGAAATTATAGACTTAGATAAGCCTAAGCCTAGGCTTAGGCTTATCTGAGTTTATAATTTCTGAAATTTTTTCTTTTTAGTGGCATTTCGAATTGGATTAGAAAAGACACTTGAAGGGCCTGAAATGAAAGCTTGTGAGTTGATTTAGATTTTTTTAAATTTTGAAAAAAATCACTTTGGGGCTTCAAAGAAATTTTTGGAGCTCTTCCCCCTGGGGAGACGCAATCAACAGGATTCCAAAAACTGATATTTTTTTGAAGTAATTTTATGAAAAAATTAGGCTTGGGGTTAGGTTTGGGCTTAGGCTTGGGCTTAGGCTTAGGTTTGGGCTTAGGATTGGGATTAGGCTTGAGCTTAGGCTTGGGCTTAGGTTTGGGCTTAGGCTTGGGATTAGGCTTGGGCTTGAGCTTAGGCTTGGGCTTAGGTTTATGTTTGGGCTTAGGCTTAGGCCTGTGATTTTTGAATGTGACGCATAAAATTACCTCCTAGAGTGGTCATTTTTCAAAAGTGTCTATAAATAAATCAAACATAAAGATTATCCAAAATAAAAACAAAATTGTCTCAATTTTTGATGAATTATAGCTGCAAAATAACATCGCCAACGAGTTGCTCAAGGAAATTACCCCTAGAGGATATTTTTCCATAAAATTACTTCAAAAAAGTATCAGTTTTTTGAGCCCTATTGATTGCATTTCCCCAGGGGGAAGAGCTCCAAATTTTTCGTTTTTTATAATGAAAAACTTTGAAATCATTTTAGCGCTTTTTCCATGGAGTCGTAAATACGAGGGAGCTAAGCGATTAGTTTCCTTTGATTACACTCAGCCTTTAAACGACTACAAAAGTAATGTATACGTGGGAAACATAACTTCAACTTATATTTATATTTGTTGCGAAAACGATGATGGAGATTGTGATAAGCAACAAGTAATTTTTCTACATTTTTAGCAAAATTGTTTTCTACTTTTTAGCCAACGACGAAATTACCTAATAACAATGGTTCGACCAAATTATATAATTCTTATGTTTTAACAGCTATAATTGTTATTTTTATTTCTTGAAGTGAATTGCTTTTTGGAGTCGTATTGTGAAGTTATAACTGTTATAGAGGAAAATAATAGAGGTAGACTGGATATACACTTGCTAGTAGTATTTGGTAAGAAACTTTATCGACGATTTACGCCTTTTTCAAGAATATCTACAATGTACATGGTTAGTAAAAGATCTTTTACTAGCTATGTACATTGTAGATATTCTTGAAAAAGGCGTAAATCGTCGATAAAGTTTCTTACCAACTACTACTCGCAAATGTATATTCGGTCTACTTCCATTATTTCTCTCTATAACAGTTGTATTTTTTATTTTATGTAATATATATGTTACCATCATATCCGAAAGTTCAGTATATCTGAAAGTTTCAGAAATTATAAACTCAGATAATCCTAAGCCTAGGCTTAGGCCTATCTGAGTCTATAATTGCTGAAATTTATTGATATGCCTAAGCATATCAGAAACTTTCAGATATGACGGTAACATATACAAACCTATAATTTGAAGTAAAGTTAATTTATTTGAAATTTTTACAGAAAAATATTTAGCTAACAAAAAATATTCATACAAATAACTCAATTTTTCTTAAAACCATCCACTATCTCTACCATTACCTGTGCTTCTTTCAATTTTACATCCTGTACAGAAAACTTTTCCACCATTTCCGCTTTCTAAACTTAAACTCATAAGAGAAATACCAATAAGCTTACTAAATTGGTTAAACCGTATATATGAATTTGGATCTTTCATATCCTTGAATACAACAACGAATTTTCTACTCTTCATCTACTTTGCCATCTTGGGCCAAAACATGCACGACCACCATGGCTACGAGAAAGAAAATAACAAGTCCAGACTTTCATGTTTAGAGAGTAGAATATGACAAGAGGGAATTGACCTTTGTTGATTAAGTAAGCAACCATATTTTTATATCTTTTTATGCAAATTTTAGAACGAAGAGATGAAAGCAACGGTGACAAAGTCTATTGTCCAGAATGTAAAATTGAAGGCGATACAGGTGAAGATGCTGGATGGTTTTAAGAGAAATTGAGTTATTTGTATGATAAATTTTTTCTTATCTGACATTTATCTGTGCAAAATAAACTTATTTGAATAAATTTATTTTACTTCAAAAAAGAGTAATGAAGAGTCTGTGATCGATCGAAAAAATTTCGAAACTCGAATCATATTTTAAATCAAGCCTCAAAAGGACATGATTCAAAATTATCAAAAAACGAAAAAAATCGATTTACACTTTTGTCGATTTTAACATCGGAAGGCCCAACGTACTAAAGACGGTTTCTGGGGTAGTTTACACGCTGAACATAATGGCGCAAAAATTTTTTGAAAAAAACTTCCTTTAGATAGGTTTTGGGTCTTGTCTTTGGACCATGCTCTAATTATGCGAATTTCGGGTACTACCAACTTCAAAAGCCCATAACTTCTCGTAGAGTTGGACTCAAGCAATGGTTTTGGTGTCGTTGGATTGCTGAGAAATTACGCTATCAAAATCACCTAAATTGTCTCGTATGATTTTCTTTCCGAAAATTTTTAATTAGTCAAATTTGCCAAAATATGCGATTTTTGATATTGGGTTGTTCAAAAGTATTTGCGGCTCAAAAATGCTCTAATTTCATCATTTTTCATCCGCTTTCAATGAAATTTTTTTCAGTAGTGGGTAAGAGTGCATGCTGAATACGATCCGATAGGTCTTTTTGAGCGAAACTCATGTTTTCGTGTCAATATACAGACATTTTCAAAAAATTTGTGTTTCCCAATATTGCAAATGAATTTTAAAATCTCGATATTTGGTTGTAGAAGTCGATTTTTGACGAAATTTTCGACCCTACTATGGTTTTTCTAATCGGGGAATCGATTGTGCGCATTTTCGAGGTATGAAAAAATTTCTCTATCCCTGATTCAGGGATTCCCTATCAAAATAACTAAAAATCAAAATAACTAAAATCAAAATAACTAAAAACAAAATAACTAAAATCAAAATAACTAAAA
>JAQGBS010003161.1:0-11934 GCA_034698545.1 Acrobeloides obliquus
GTTTCAATAACCCAAAACAATGTTCAAATTGAATAATTTTGGTGTCATTTTGTTCATCTCATTTAGCTATAAAAAATGCTACAATGTTCATTTTATGAAAATTTAAAAAATTGATGCAAAAATCGATTTTTTCGCAAAAAATTCTAAAAAGTTTGTGTATTACAACGAAGAGCTTGTAACACATTCTAATTTTCAAACGCAATTATCTCGAAAACTACAACGATTCAGAACATGCCGTAAAAACAAAAAATGCTCCTAATTTTGACTTTTACAGGTTTTCATAGGTGGGGAACACGAGTCGTTTTGGACACGAAAAAATAATGGCTTCAGTCTTTTTTGCTTTCACACTACCTCGAACAATCAGGCAAAATCGTTATGTTCTAGTTTGCATGATACTTATTCAAAACTGATGATTGCATCGCCGATGCCCGATGAAAAGTCGTTAACAGTGGCGGATAAACTGATAAATGATATTATATCAGTGGACAAGGTCCTAGAAAAAATCGCTAGTGATCAGGGAGTACAATTTGTATCAGGTCTAATCGAACATATATAAGATATTTTCGGTATTAAACAAATATGAATCACCACGTATCGTATCTTAACCCATTTTGGACCCTCAGGGGTCCAAAATGGGTTAACACAACGTGTCATTATATATCGAGATGTTGTAATATGGAGGTTTTGACTGTATTTTATAACACATACGTTTACATGTATTATGACAAAAATAAAATTTATATAATTCTATCTCAGAATTTTGCAAACATGATGACAGCGTGATTCGGCTGCGTTGGCATCAGTTCGACGGGTTCTGTCGTGAACACTTTTTTGAATTCCAATCGACAAATTTGTTTGATTTTTGTGAAAAAGAAGCCAGTATAGTGGGAGTCGCACATCATCAGGAATATTGCGTCGACTGGAAAATAGGAGCCCATAATCACCATATAGCCGAGCGCTAGATGGTACACATCTGGTTCTTGTTTAATGAATAACATGATAAGTAACAAGCATGGGATGATGAGTAACACTATGAGAGCAGCACTCCGTGTTATTAGGGTTTTCCAAAAAGTTAATTGGTGGTATCCAAAAGCTCCGTTTGGTGTTACTCGAACGCGGTTGTGCCAAAATACGGCGACCTAAGAACAAAATTAGTTAATTTGGGCGTGAAATTTTTTTGAAAATTTGTCACATTTTGAAACTCGCGATATTTGAGGATGTCCAAAAAAATTTGGTAGTTTTCCTATCAAGTTGGGAAATCAAAATTTAGTTACGCTCAAAATTTACTTGTAATAGATTGAATATGAATATAGATGGAATTGTTGTACACATTCCAAAAATTCCGTTCTGTACCAAATGCACAATATTTGGATTTAGCTGTGGATCATAGCCGAAAATGAGCTCCGTATCAAATAGTTGCTTCATTTCTGGGTTTGGAAGTCTCGACAACGTCAGATTCTCGAGCTCGTCTAAATCGACTCGACTATAAATCAGCGAGCCTGTGCCAGCTAAATGGGTGGTCACGAAAATAATGACCGAAAAAATGACAAAAAGTTTCGAATTTGTGAACATCTTGGAAAACATTCCGGCACCAGTTTGGCCATAGCGATATGCTAGAGAGATGCTCAAAGTGAGAACCATATTGATAGATGAGAAGACGACAAGCTCCATATGGAAATAGGCCATCCTAAAGACATTTTTGATTTAACAAATCTAGTCGGGCTTACCATGATCCGAAGAAACGTGTCAAGCCAGAAGGATAGGCCATGTAAAATGGGGGTAAGGGGATGACCTAAATGAGTAGCAATAAATTATATTGTCTATTTAACGCTGTTTTCTTACTTGCCAAATACAAATGAGAAAGCAATAAGCATAGTTCGCCGTTATATTCAAAACTAAGAACCAAGTGTAAAGACCCATTTCTGGCGGAGATTTTCGAAAAATCGTGAAAATTACCAAAGGATATATGGCAAAAGAAAGTGCAAATTCGAGATACAAAACCAGCTGGTATACCATGATTACAATAGGATCACGATGAGGCATTTTCCAATTGATATGGTCTTCAACGACTTTCATTGTCCAAGTATTCATCTTCTTGGTTAACAGCTAACTGATTTAGCAAACTTCTTTGACAACTAGTTTAGTTGAAATAAAAACAGCCTATCAACCTAGTCACATGAGTACTGTTTCCATAGCTCCGGCCTCTTTTCAGTCAAATATTTTCAGAAAACAGGTGAAAATTTTGATTTTGAGAAAATTATTTTCGCCGATAATTTATTCACAAAAATATGTTATTCGACTAAAGACAAGCGTCAATGTGCAAGTTTTACAGTCAACTCTCGATTTAGTCACACCCCCAGGGAGAGGTCTAAAACGAATCGGAGGGAACGTGTCACTAAATCGAGTTTTATACTTTTGCAACGCATCCCTGCGTGGTCGTGTTAGCGAGAAAATTCTCGTGAGGGTTAAGTCCAAGGTTAATGATAATAAGCATGCGATTCTTGTTAATAAATGTGGCCCTAAAGAGGGTCATTGAGACAAGAAAACTTTTTCTGGCAATGAGGTGCTCAATTCGTTGGACATATGGCTTAAAAATCAGTAGAGGAGCGGTTAGGGACAACATTGAATTTGGGAGCTACAATAGGGGGGGGGGGGACCACCCATGTGAAAAATTTTTCGAAATGATACGCATTATGACGAACATCGCGTCATAATACGTGTCATGACGCGCATCATGATACATGTCATGATTGTGTCAGCACGGGGATCGAACCTTCGGATTTGACGACTAACTCTCTACCGACTAAGCCACCAAGCCAGTTTTGAGGTGCACTTCTCAAATAACCTATAAAATCATCAAGAAATTAAATTGTCAAAGAATATCGAATTTATCATAATCTTATAAGTATTTCGAATAGCTGGTATTTCAGCTAGGTCGATGGATTAGTGGATAGTGAGTCAGTCGATGCCTTCAGAGGGCATTTTTGTGTCCTTTCTTTTTTGATCTCCACAGAGGGAGAGGCATTTTGAATAAGTGCCGCAAATACGACCATTTTTACCTGGAATAAATCCATCACCACTAACACTGAGCTTGTAAAAGTCTATTTTTGGAAGCTGAGTTTCGTTGCTGTGAATGAATTCATAGCCTTTGAAGAAGACGAAGTAAGATCCGCAATCGATTTCTGTCGAACTTATCAAAGAGCAAAAGCTTAGTGAAAAGACCTTTTGCTGATTCAGTCCAAAGACTGGCTAGATTTTGAATTGAAAGCTTAACCCATTTTGGACCCCTGACGGTCCAAAATGGATTAACACAACATGTTATTATATATCAAGATGTTGTTATATGGAAGTTTGACTGTATTTTATTGACTGTATATATATATGTTTACATGTATTATGACAAAAACAAAATTCATATCATTCTATCTCAGAATTTTGAAAACATGATAACAGGTTGATGATGCTGTGTTGACATTTTCAGTTCGACGGGCTCTGGTGTGAGCACTTTTTTGAATTCAAATCGACACAGCTGTTTGATTTTTGTGAAAAAGAAGCCAGTATAGTGGGAGTCGCACATCATCAGGAATATTGCGTCGACTAGAAAATAGGAGCCCATAATCATGAGATAGACGAGCGCTAGATGGTTGGCATCTGGTTCTTGTTTAATTATTAACATCATATATAACAAGTATGGGACGATGAGTAACACTGTGAGAGCAGCACTTCGTGCTAGTAAGGTTTTCAAAAAAGTTAATTGGTGGTATCCAAAAGCTCCGTCTGGTGTTACTCGAACGCGGTTGTGCCAAAATACGAGGCCCTAAGAACGAAATAAGTTAGTTTGGGCGTGACATTTTTTTGGAAATTTGTCACATTTTCAAAATTTACTTGTAATAAATTGAATATGGTTGTAAATATAATTCCTATACACGCTCCAAAAATTCCGTTCTTTACAAAATGCACAATCGTTGGATTTAGCTGTGGATCATAGCCGAAAATGACCTCCGTTTCAAATAGTTGCTTCATTGCTGGGTCTGGCAATCTCGACAACGTTAGATTCTTGAGCGCGGTTAAATCTACTCGACTATAGATCAGTGAGCCTGTGCCAGCTAAATGGAAGACTACGAAATTTAAGACCGAAACAATGACAAAAAGTTTCGAATTTGTGAACAGCCTGGAAAAAATTCCGGCACCAGTTTGGCCATAGCGATATGCTAGAGAGATGGCCAAAGTGAGGATCATATTGATGGATGAGAAGACGACAAGCTCCATATGGAAATAGGCCATCCTAAAGTCATTTTTGATTGAACAAATCTAGTCGGGCTTACCATGATCCGAAGAAACGTGTCAAGCCAGAAGGATAGAATATGTAAAATGGAGGTAAGGGGATGACCTAAATGAGTAGCAATAAGTTATATTGTCTATTTAACGTTGTTTTCTTACTTGCCAAATACAAATGAGAAAGCAATAAGCATAGTTCGCCGTTACATTCAAAGCTAAGAACGAAGTGTAAAGACCCATTTCTTTAGGAGATCTTCGAAAAATCGTGAAAATAACCAAAGGATATGTGACAAAAGAAAGTGCAAATTCGATATACAAAACCAACTGGTATACCATGATTACAGTAGGATCACGATGAGGCATTTTCCAATTGAGATTGTTTTCAACGACTTTCATCGTCCAAACAGTAGTATTCATTTTCTAGGTTAATAGCTAACTGATTTAGAAAACTTTTTCGACAACTAGTTTAGTTGAAATAAAAACAGCCTATCAACCTAGTCACATGAGTACTGTTTCCATAGCTCCGGCCTCTTTTCACTCAAAATATTTTCAGAAAACAGGTGAAAATTTCGATTTTGAGAAAATTATTTTCGCGTATAATTTATTCACAAAAATTTGTCATTCGATTAAAGACTAGCGTCAATGTGAAGTTTAACAGTCGATTTAGTGACACCCCCAGGGAGGGGTCTAAATCGAATCGGAGGGAACGTGTCACTAAATCGAGTTTGAGTGTATTTATACTTTTGCAACGCATCCCTGCGTGGTCGTGTTAGCGAGAAAATTGAGGTCCAAGGTTAATGATAATAAGCTTGCAATTCTTGTTATAAATGTGGCCCTAAAGAGGGACGTGGGGACAAGAAAACTATAGGCTTTTGCTGAAGTTTCAATGGCTATATGGGTGTGGAGCTGCGACTTGTACCCACAAGTTGTACATCCCTCCCACTGAAAAATTCGATAAGCGGCCCCCCTCGAAAATTCGATAAATGGCTCCCCCCCCCCTCTAGGGTGGCCCGCTTATCGAACGTTTACTGTATATAGAAAACTTTATTATATACAATTAAAAACATTCGAAAGAAAACAAAACTGTACATACTAAACTACATATAAAAAAAAGTTGCTGAGCCGATCTAAAAATGTTCGGTCAAAATGATTGAACTATCAGATTGGCTACATGGTTTGGGGTTCAGTTCAAATAACTCTTATATAAACAAATTATATACATATAAACAATTTCTTTATAACTTTGTACCTTCTTCAATAAGGAGTACCTTTGCACGTTTGGTCAAAATCAATTCATACAGGTGATGCTGCCGGTGTTGATATCGATTCGGCCAATAATGTCTGGCAATGAGGTGCTCAATTCGTTGGACATATGGCTTAAAAAATAAGAAATAGTGACAACATTCGGATGAACCCAAGATAAAGCTAACCGAAATGAAACAAAGCATGAAACCAATCAGTGCAAATCCGGCAATCCATAAAATACTCGCATAAGCTGGTGGATTCTAAAAAACAAGTTTCATAGGCCAAAAGCATGCAATAAAGAGTTACTGGTTCTTGGACGCATTGTTTCACTCTAAAAACAACTTTTAATTGATTAAGAAAATTCAAGTGTTACTGATATATAAATTCATCCGATTTCTCACTCATTGGTTGAAAGCTAGCCAGAATGGATCGCATAAGCTCTGAAAATTATAACTAAAATGTATAACGCTGTAATAGAATGAGATCTTCGCCCTGATCTGATTGCTTCAGAACATCTCCGAGTGCTTATAAGTCCTTCCGAAGACTGAACGGGAAGAAGCTACACCGATTTATTGATTTGTCGGATGAGGGAGGGGCATTTGTGTGTCCTTTCTTTTTTAATCTCCACAGGGGAGGGGGCATTCTGAATAAGTGCCGCAAATACAACCATTTTTACCTGAAATAAATCCGTCACCACTAACATTGAGCTTGTAAAAGTCTATTTTTGGAAGCTGAGTTTCATTGCTGTGGATGAATTCGTATCCTTTGAAGAAGACGAAGTAAGATCCACAGTCGATAACAATCAGGATTACTGTTGGGATAAGAAAAATGAATGTGAGGAAAATCGTCTTGAAACTTCCTTTTTCTTTTTTCCCTGCTAGTTTGAAGCTGGTGAACGTTACGAACTAAACAATAGAGAAATTACAATGCCATTTTACTACAAAATAAACATGTAATTTTTGCACAGACGATCTCAAGAACGTTAGATTTCAACATCGAGTGATCTAAAACTAAGGTTGTAGGAGATGATGAGAAAAAACGACAAGGGCGTAGCCAGAAAAAAATTCCTGAGGGGGCTGAAGTGTAAAATTTTTGACAACTTTTTTTGGTCACCGCGCAACAAATTTTTTGTTAAAAATTCTTACTAAAAAGGAAAAAAACAGCAAAAAATTTTTGAAAGTGCTTGTTTTTAAGCTGAAAATGCGCAAAAATTTACAATTTTTGGTGAAAATTTGCCAAAATTTTGGCTTTTTGGTGAAAAATAGCCTCTTTTAGTGAAAAAATTGAAAATATTGGTGAAAAATCATGAGGGACAGTTAAAAAATTTTTCGTAACACATAGTTCTACAGATAAAAACCGAACATTTCCATCAAAACTGATAGATGGGCACTTGTTTGTACGCGGGTCCTGAATACCCGACGGTCTCTAGGGTATAAGAGCCGAAGTAGCTCCAAATCTTCCACTATTGAAGTGCACAGAAACCTTCCTAACGATCTCCAAGAATCCGATTTTTCAAAAGCATGAATGAAAAATTTTGTACCAAAAATTTACAGAAACTACTCACTTCTTTACGTTCAGTTTCGCTAAGAGGCAAGACTGTAAAACCATGTATAGGTTCATTCAGGATATCAGCAGCCTTGAACATTTCTTCATCGTAGATATAATTCGTTTCTGTATCAAGCCTCTTGTTGTATTTATATGCAAATTTTACAGCCTAAATTAGGAAATTCCTATACTATCTACTAGTGATGCTTCGAAATCTGTTACATGTTTCAAAACATGTAACTGTTTTTGAAATTCTACGAAACTTGTTTCACTTATGGATGACTATTATTGGCCTCGGATTAAGTAACTTTTTTAGCTATCGTGTGTAACAAGTTGTTTGAAAAATTTTCGAAAAAAATCAAAATTCAATTGAACAAGTTGAAAACATGTAACTTTGCACTACGGCACGACTGATAACGTGCACCTTAAGTGTAACAAGTTTCGTAGAATTTCAACAAACATGTAACAGATTTCGAAGCATCACTACTATCTACCTAGAGTTGAGTTTATAACGTCATAATCTTTTGTATTATGCGAATTTAGGATACTGTTAAATGCAGATAATCAACAAGATTATGACTGTCATAATCTCAGCTTGCACAACTATATCTACCACATTAACCGGTCAGATATCGGCTACCAGAAGATCAAGCAAACGTTTATAAAGGTATAAAAAAAACACCTTTATAAATGCCAGCGCAAGCAAAATGTATGTGATATAACCAAGCACTATAGTAACTATATCAAGCCATCCAAAAACTTTGTCACTGTAAGATTGTAGCTCTTGTTTCAGCGGCTTTATGGAAAACTTGAATTCGGTCTTGGCGTTAAAATCATGCTGATATTCCAATTTGCCATTTGATGTGCCCTAAATAAAATTTCTTGAAGATAACAGTGTAAGTCATTCACAAATTACGTTATCCAAATAACTTGCTCACATTATAGCTATAGGATTTTTCAACGCCGATTTTCAACGTATCACATATGCGAATTTGAAATTTTTACATTTTGGTGCATGTAAATAGATTTTTCCAGTAAAATCAGGAAAAAGTCGATTTTTTCCGAAAAATTCCATCTCTAATTGATAAAAAAAATCAATTATAAAACAAATAAATTTAAAATAACTCACATTCAATAGATCTACAATCATATTTCGATAAGTTTCACTTATGAATTTATTCAAATGGCTTTGCATGAAGAGAGTGGCGCCATCTTTGACCTTCTCTTTCATTGCTTTAGGAAACTCACAAATTTGTTCAAGAAAACGAGCAGTTTCACAAATCTAAATAACAAAAAATTAAGAAAAAAATAACAAAAACTAAATAACATTAAAGTTATAAAATTGCCCTTAAAGCGTTATTTAAACAACATTTTTTAAGTGGCTTATCTGTTACTACTCTACCTTCTTCGCTGCAACGACTGGCTTGCATAGAAGCTCAAAAGTCCTTTGCCGACATCCAGTAATAGCTTCATCCATAAAGTTGATACATTTGTAGTAAGGACTCAAGCTGTTCTCACATATTCCCAAGAAGTGACCTTTAATTAGAGTTGCCAGATTTCAACGTTACAATCTGGCTAACCTATCAACAAAGGGTTTCATGAAAAGTGGTGTTCTATAAAGTTTTTTCTGAGATCATGAGGAACTAACTTTGTAGAACATCACTTTTTATGAAAACCTTTGTATATTGATAGGATTTCGCCAGATTGTAACGTTGAAATCTGGCAACCCTACCTTTAATCTTTGCCACAAAATCCTTTTTGGCAACCCATAAACTGAAAAGGTTTACATTAGCATAAAAACATAAAAATTCCACTAATACACTGATGAGCATAAATATAAAGGCACTATATTTTAGCGTGTTCTGGGCTCTATAGTCAAAAGATCGGTCGGAAACTTTCTAAATATAGTCGATTTTTTCAAAAAATTTGATATCACCAATTGAATGAGGCAAAATCAGGAAGTAAAAAATTTGTGTATTGAAACGAAATCATCGGACAATAGAAAATTCAAAATCTATCGATCCGTTTGGGGCGAGCGAAAAACGAAAAAAGAGAATGAATGAGCGCAAACGAAAAAAAGTGATGCAAAAGAGCGAAAGAATCGGTTACGTGACGAGCCTTTCCGAGCTTTGCGTTCTCATTTAGGTGGGGACGACCTTCTTGAGCAACTCTGAAAGTACTGTTCGTATATTTTTTTATGTCCTTTATGCAGGACTTGTGCTTCCGCTCCATCTTTAAAATCTAGAGCATGCACATGCAAAAAGGGAGAGGTATGGGGATTGTTTAAGCCCTGTACATCACCTAGGCCAAGTCGTGGTTTGGCAATGCATTTTTTGTAGGGGCTAAGGGTCATTTCACCCGAAAAATTTGTGCAAGAGGGATCGACTGGTGGCCTCTTATCGAACTGTCCACAAAATTTTCTTGACAGGTTAATCAATTTCAACCTGTTGCTTTTAGTTATAACTCATTGAATTTCTGAGATCATAAGGATCAACTTTGTACAGGGTGTCTCAACGAATTACCACGATTTAAAAATTCATTATCTTTTGATAGAAAAATATTTTCTCATACGGTTTTTTACAAAATGACGAAAAACCATGGGGTTTCTCAAAAACGATAACTTACCTTGTAATCGAATTCTCGAATTCGCGTAAAGTTGTGTTCATTTCTTTAAGAGGCTGTGTAATATTATGAAGCAGTTCAACAGCTTTTTCATATGCCATCTAATGTTGTATATATAAAAAGAAAGAAAGGAAATTCGTATTACCTGTCGCATTTTCAAATTCGCTTCCTGACGAAGTTCTAAAATAAAACACATGAAGGAACATAGAAGATAGTATGATGTGTTGGTTAAAATGATTTAAGAACAAAACTATTAACAAGGGATAGTCCCAACTTGCCAATCAAATTTTTTCAAAATAAGTGCAAAAAATAGTAATCGCAAAGGTGATCTTCCAACATTTCCATGTACACATATCGATTGATCTTGACTCCTTGTTACACAAACACCATTGTCATGAACGTAATATCCAGAAGTCTTGAAATTTCTCATTTCAGAATACCTCTTTGATGAAAAAAATAGGTCTTAATTCCAAATCATGTGTAAAAATTTCCAGGTGTTCCTATTATTTGAGACACCCTGTATTGTAAAGAACCATCTTGCAAGTTTGCCAATTTTTTCGTTCCTATCTGTTTATGTGTGCGGATAGAGAGAGAATTTTTCCTGCTCTTATGTCATGAATGTTAAAGTAAAAAATTCAACCCATGCTTACCGTGTGCAACAGTAACAAAACTTTCCTGAACACAACCTAAATATATTTTAATTTTAAACAAAAGAAGTAAAAAACCTAGCCCAACTGAGACGCTTTGAAAATTCGATATAATGTTCGTCGCAGGACCCTAAATTTATACTAAAAGCAAATCAAGAGTACAGGGTGAGCCAAAAAAAAACCGTACTTTTGCGTTTTTCAATGTTTTTTCAAAAATCGCATGAAAATATCCCTTAAGCGATTTTTGAAAAAATTTTCACCAAAAAAACGCAAAAGTAAGGGGTTTTTTGCTTACTCTGTATACTTACTTGAATAGCCACGATCAAAGCTGCAAAAAGTATAATCTTGCGCAATTGACTAATAAACAAGGGTGGCATGGTTAAAATGATAACAGCTTTAAGCGTTCTACACAACAACATAAACGGAATCACTAAATTGGCTGCAACTCCACACCAGATAAAGCGCCTATAACATTTTAAAACAGAAAGCTAAAAAAACTTACCCCTTAGCCGATGAAATATTTGAGAAAGACATAACACTCGCAATCAGCGTGGCAATACAAAAGGTAAAGAAAAAAACCAGAATCTGGCGCAGAAGATAAATGCCACTAAAAATAATTAACTTAGAAAAAAACATCAGTAAAATTCGGTATAGTAAAATTGTCCTTACTGTAAAAGAATAAACAGCTATTGTGGATTGGGGGGGGGGGTCACCCCAGAGTCAAAAATCGAAAAAAATTTTAAAATAACATATTTAGGGGTAATTTTATGCAAAAAATCGATTGCGCGTATTCCCGAAGCGTTAAAACCTTTGAAAAATCAGCAAAAAATTAAGTTTAAAGTCAATAAATGTGAAAATATGAGTAAAAATACGTATTTTTCAATTGTTAAGGGTCAAACAAGGGTTTTTCGGGAATGCGCGCAATCGATTTTTCGCATAAAATTACCCCTAAATATGTCATTAAAAAAAAGTTTTTTTTTCGATTTTTGACCCTGGGGTAACCCCTGATCCACAATGGCTCCGAATAAACGTTTAAATTTAGTTCATTTTTTCTGTTCAACAACCTCTAAAAACCTACAAAATCCATTTAATCGTGTTTTTTATGATGCAATTCAGTGTAATGTTTCGAGATTTTTCCGATGAAGTGGTGGAACTTTCTTCTCCTTCTTGGATTTTTCCAATAGTTTCTTCAAATTCGACTTGAACCTTCTGTGCTTCAAGAAGAGAGGAACGATATTTCCGAAATATAGTTCGACCAAGCAATGAATAAAAAAACATCTAAACAAACTTTAAAAATAATTAAGAAGTAAAAACAGCAAATAAAAAACACTAAAAATGGAAGAAAATCATATTGTAGCACAATTCAAGTGTCCTTCTTGGATATAAGGGTCTCCACAGATTCATATGGATATTCGTAACAGCTGTTTTACGACTCGTACGGATTCTGGGCATCTTCAATTGATTTACATCATTTCGAAGAGTTTAATCCAGTTAGATATTGAACGATCAGTTATGGCTTTATGTTTTTTTCAGGCTTTACGAGGAGCGCGGAAACGCCATGTACGAGCCCCTTTTTTGGGGGGCTCGTACATGGCGT
>JAQGBS010003162.1:0-11934 GCA_034698545.1 Acrobeloides obliquus
TTTGGTGTCGTATTTGACACTATTTGGTGTCATATTTGACACCAATTTGGTGTCATATTTGACACTATTTGGTGTCATATTTGACACTATTTGGTGTCATATTTGACACTATTTGGTGTCAAAATCGACTTAACACCAATTTGGTGTCACATTTGACACCAATTTGGTGTCGTATTTGACACTATTTGGTGTCATATTTGACACCAATTTGGTGTCATATTTGACACTATTTGGTGTCAAAATCGATTTAACACAAATTTGGTGTCATATTTGACAAAATTTGGTGTCAAAAATGAATTAACACCAATTTTGTGTTGTTTTTAACACCAAACTTGGTGTCAAAACCCATTTAGCACCAATTGGTGTCAAAAAATTAACACCAAATTGGTGTTAAATCAATTTTGTATGTGACACCATTTCGTGTCAACCCATGTGACACCAATCAAAAATTGACACCATTGGATTACTGTGTAATCAGAATCCAGATTCTGAATCGAATTCAGAATCCGGATTAGATTCGGTGACAACTTGTCATCAGTGGTGACAACGTTGTCACCACCGGTGACATGGTTGACAATGTTGTCACTGAAAAAATATGTGCTATAAATGATCAAAAATTGCTTATAATTGAGCGAAAAACAAATTTCTAGTGTTCTGTAAAAAAGTGACAACGGTGACAACGTTGTCACATTGTCTCTATAAAAGTGACAACTTTGTTACCTTGTCTCTCTAAAAAGTGACAAAGTGACAACTTTGTCATCTTGTCTCTCTAAAAAGTGACAAGGTGACAAAGTGACAACTGTTGTCACTTCATTGAATTTTCATTATTTGCGTGGTAAATAACCATTATCATGCTCGAAAAATATTAATTTCGACGTTTTTCTTAAGGTGACAAGGATTGTCATTGTCTTGTCACTTGGACATCCCTAGTATGGAGAATCTTTTCCACTCATCCGTTTTTTATCCGAGCTTTTGCTGAAAAAAGTATTGTATTTAGTGAATTCTTGGAGCAGGTGGAACATCTCGTTTTCTTCGAACATCCTGGATATAGTGTTGGGTTTCTGGAGATAGCGTAGCCTCAAAAATTTCTTTCTAATAACTTAAATTAGAATTTATAGAACCTTTAAAAAAAAAGAAATTATCCAATTTTTTTGAGCTTTCGCCGAGATAATCAAGTTTACTGCAACAAGTAAAACACAAGTTTTTTTAAATTTGAATTTATATATCGAAACGAAAATGAAGTGATTCACTTTTTTGCATCATTTTTTCGAGCCGTATAATGACGTTTGATTTTTTGAATGAGACGGATTCTAAAAATCTTGCCCACAAATTCTTCACGTGCTTGTAAAATAAACAAAGGATGATAACTTTGCAGTTACGTCTACTATAGGGCAAACATGACTTCTGTTTTAAGCTTGAAGATTTTATACATTTTGATTGGATTTCGCGTACTTTGCCCCTAGTTTTTCATTGTCTGGAAAGTTCAAAATTTAAAGGCAAATATTTGATTTTGTCAGGAGAAAGTCTGATGTATAAAGAGGAAATGACTTGCAAGATAATCGAATATTTCCAAAAATTTCTTACCGAGACAGTAGATGGTTGCTCTTTGAAGTAAATGGTTGCTCTCTTAATTTTTAAATTAGCAAATTTTGCTTGATATACAGAGTGGCCTTAAAGTTCGCTCAAAATATTTTATACCGAACTCACACCACAGAATCAATGTATACTTTCAACAAAATTGTGCTCCAGGGGTTTTTACGTATGGAGAATCGGTTCGCAAGAATTGAGCAGTGAAAATTTTTCTGTGGCCCTGTATGAGTCCTTAAGGACCTATTATCGAAAATCGTTACGTAAGTGTCAAAGTATGGCAGTTTCGGTGTCTAGTAGATTTTCGTGATTGAAAAACACATCCGAGCGATTTGAGCCGCTCAGAGCTCAATCTGACCATGTTTTTACCGAAACTACCGTACTTTGACACTTATGTAACGATTTTCGATAATAGGTCCTTTGGGTCCTTAAGGACTCATACAGGGCCACAGAAAATTTTTCATTGCTCAACTCTTGCGGGAATCGATTCTTCATACATAAAACCCCCTGAGACACAATTTTTATCGAAAGTATACATTGATTTTGCGGTGTTAATTCGGTATAAAATGTTTTGAACGAACTTTTATTTTTTGGATTTTAGAAAAAATGACACCCGAAATACCTCTAGATTTCTTTATTTTATTAATTTCTTTATCAATCCTAACGCAAGCCTCTCCGACGAAACATCCTCATCAAAATAATGCAAACAATTATACTCAACATAGTCAAAATGATAAGCATGAACAATTTGAAACTCAGAAACCACAATCGAAAGCTTGGACAATAACTCCCGCTACGCTATCTCCAGAAGCCCTACACTATATTCAGAATGCTCGAATAAAACGAGATGTTCCATCTGCTCCAAGAATTCAAAGATCCATCGATACACTAAGATTATAACAATTTGTGAGAATTTGATTTTTGTATATAATGTATTAAATTTGTAGATAAATTTTTTAAACTAATACAGATCACAGCTGACCAAAGTGTGCAAAAAATGGGAACACCCAAAAAACTTGATAAAACGCTTACTTGAGTTGCTAATAACATGTTTATAAAAAATTATGGCTATTGATAACGGAGAAACTTTTTTCGATTTTGTCAATTTTCGAAAAAACGCCGTTTTCTGCATGTGCACCAAAATTGACATAACTCCGCGAAAACTTTTTGAATTTTGATAATTCTTTTTTTACAATATTCTACAGGCTCAATTGGACAGTTTTAAAAAGAAAATTTTTCTATCAATTCTGTTTTTATATTTATAAAATGCGTTTGAAAAATTGTCTGTGTCGGCAACTTAAAAGCTGCAACTATTCTTAGTAGTATAAAAATTCATTTTTCGAGATCGACCACTCAATAGATTCCCCTCAATGCGATCTACAACTCTCCGTCGCTGTTTTTTATGGAAAAATGCGAATTTTCTTGAAAAAATCTCTATTCTTGGTGGTTTTTTAATACTTTTGGGGCTAGCCGAAAATTTTTCTTCTACACTCAAAAATCTAGTCACGGTGATTTGATTCTGTATGCCTCACGAACATTTTGAGAGCAAAACCTCGAAAATTGGTTTGCACAAAAAAGTGGATATTTTCAAATTCGTAAAATAATGCATTTCATTATAGTCCTACATTTTTATGTTTATAACGTTGCTTACTTAGTTTGTCAATTTTGGTTCATTTTCGCTTCAAAACACATATCTCTTCTCTTAATCAGGGAAGATTTTTCAGGGCTCAAAAATGAAAGTAATCGATTCCTCGCATAGAAAGATTTTTCTATGAATTTTAGATAAAAAATTTTTTTCACAATTTCACCCACTTTACTTTGCCCCCCCCCCCCCACTTAATCTTCACGGGGGGGGGGGGGTAAATAAGTGCCGGTAGTACCATAAATTAAGAAAATTGAGTAGCTAAGTCAAATAAGAAAAAACAGAGTATTCTATCGATCTCAAATTTTAAGTATATTGTGTTTATGTTCAATAAATAAATTATATTTATTCTGAGCAGAAATATACAATTAAAAATCCATCATTTACAAATCTACAATAAACTAGGATTTATTACAAATCAAATCGGCGTTTGTTTTCTCCTTCTTGGCAGCCGGTTTATGCGTAGCAGATATCCCGTTCGCATAGCTTGATTGAGTAGCATCAGTTCTTTCCGAGGAGGAATCGCGGCCCCAAGCAGTTATGGTATTGGTCAATTCCATATATACAATCGAGTGCGCTGGAAACTCAATATGAAAGGCTTCAAAAAAGGTCGTTTTCCCAAAAAAATTTTAGTCTCAAATACGAAGCGGTCCGAAACAGTGCCGTATTTAGAGGGAATTACCCACCCCCTAAAATTTTCAAAAGTCGAAAAAAATCTTAACTGTTCGTATAGCTGGTTTGAGTAATATCGCTTCTTTCCGAGGAGACATTGCTTCTGGAAGAATCGCGGTATGCACTCGGGTGCGCTGGAAATTCAATATAAAAGGCTTCAAAAAAGGTCGTTTTTTCCGAAAAAATTTGTTTTCTCAAAAAAAATTTTAGTCTCAAATACGAAGCGGTCCGAAACAGTGCCGTATTTAGGGGGTAATTAGCCCCCCCCTAAAATTTTCAAAAGTCGAAAAAAATCTTAGCTGTTCGCATAGCTTGATTGAGTGGCATCAGTTCTTTCCGAGGGTAAACTTCGTTGCGAGGTATCGAATCTGGAGGAATCGCGGCCCCAAGCAGTTATGGCATCGGTCAATTCCATATATGCAATCGAGTGCGCTGGAAACTCAATATTAAAGGCTTCAAAAAAGGTCGCTTTTCCCAAAAATTTTTTAGTCTCAAATACGGAGCGGTCAAAAATAGTGCCGTATTTAGGGGGAATTACCCACCCCCTAAAATTTTCAAAAGTCGAAAAAATCATAAGGATCGAAAAAACCCTTATGATTTTTCACAAAATTTTTCCAAAAAAATCAAAAACTTTAATGGTCCCCCGTCAGGTTTTTTCACAAAAAATATCTAAAAATATGCATTTTTCATCAAAATTGTCTAAAGAGGGGCTATATCCTAGGGAGGGGTGCTTATATCCTCACCAGAGACCGTCCTTGAAATATAAAACGGATATAAGGAAAATTCTTACCAAAATTATTAATCTCGCGTACTTTTTTCAGTTCTTCGTTTTCCCAAATTAATTGTGGTAAAAAATATTCTTTCCCATCACATGCCCAGTTTTAGTAGTTGGATGGTTTTTTTTTGAAAAGTACCATTTTAGGGTAATTTTGCTATGAAAAATCGATTGCGCATAGCGCCTTAGCGTGAAAATGCATCCTTTAACCTGTTTTTGCTAAAACACTTTAAAGGGGATGACCACTTTATTCTCCCCCTCCCCCTAAATAAAAAAATGAAATTTTTTTCCTAATGGTTAGGGACCGTCATAAGCCCCAAAAGCATCAGTTCTTTGCGAAACATCAGTTCTTCCCGAAGCATCAGTTCTTTGTGAGACATCGGTTCTGTGCGAAACATCGGTTCTATGCGAAGCATAGGTTCCACCCGAAGTATCACTTCTTTCCGAAGGGTCGTTCCTAGAAGAATTGCGGCAACAAGCATCTATGGCATTGATATATGTAAAGGAATGTGCTGAAAACTCAATATGAAAGGCTTCAAAAAAGGTTGTTTTCCCGAAAAAATTTTAGTATCAAATACGAAGGGGTCCGAAACAGTGCCATATTTATGGGATAATTACCTTCTCCCTCTAAAATTTTCAAAAGTCGAAAAAAATCTTAACTGTTCGTGTTTGAGTGGCAACGGTTCTTTCCGAGAAGCAATCGCTTCTGGAGGTATCACTTCTGGAAGTATCGATTCTGGAGGTATCGCTTCTGCAGGAATAGTGGCAGGCAGTTACATGGCATGACAAAATGGGCTTCCTCGAATTGTCTTCAAATTGGCTAGAAATGATTATTTAAGCATATTAAACTTTGGTCTGCCGTGAGTTACGGCATCGGTTAATTCCATATATGCAATCGAGTGCGCTGAAAACTCAATAGGATAGACTTCAAAAAAAGTCATTTTTTCCGAAAAAAGTTTTTTTTTCAAAAAAAGTTGTTTTTTCGAATAAATTTTTAGTCTCAAATACCGTAATCTCAAAGGTCGTAATTTTCTGAGCACTTTTAGCATAAAAACAAGAAATTTCAACAAAAAAAATTTCGCCTGCGGCGCTGGTTTTTTCAATATAAGGTTTTTAACAAAACACTTTGATTTTTCACCAAAAATGTTCAAAATTTCCCATATTTCACAAAAAAGACCAAAATTTCCCATTTTTTAAAAACAAAAGTTGTAATTTTCTGAACATTTTCAGCTTAAAAACGCACATTTTTCAACAAAAAATTTCGCCTGCGACGCTGGTTTTTTGCTCAAAATTTGAATTTTTTCCTCAAAAATCGAATTTTGCTTTAAAATCGAATTTTTTTACAATACGAAGAAAGGAGCGCTGCACCCCTTGTACGTGTACGATAAACTAAATAGGATCACAAAATAATCTCTTGAAAAAGTCCTAATTTTATTTTGAATGAATAAGTTCAAAAGAGGAGTGAGGCTTTCACCCCTCAACAATGCCGTAATTACGAGGGGACCTGTAAAATCCCCCAACTTGAAAATTGTTTAATTTTCGATGAAGAAAATTGAAAATTTTTCCAAAAAAGTATCAAACTCCCCCCCCCCCTCCCATTTGGGCTAAAATTACGGCACTGCCACTCAACACAGACCGTCCTTGAAATATAAAACGGATATAAGGAAAATTCTTACGCAGATCATTGGTATGTCGCATCTTTTTGAATTGCTCGCTTTCATAAATTAGTTCTGGTAGAAAATATTCTTTTCCGTTAAAGGTCACATATCTTTAAGAAGTTAAATGATTAAAAAACTTACGGACGCATGTCTCTTGTTAAAACATCGGTCGTAATTTTGGCCTCGATACGACAAAATAGGGTGGGGGACAGTCCCTCCCTTGTGCATCTATGCCCCCTTCCCCCACAAACCTGAAAATTCCCGCACTGATCGTAACAGCTGTTTCGGCAATCCGGATGAAACGACGATCCTTACAAGGGAACATTTTCAGTTGCCAGTACGAAATTGTAAAATTTAGAGATTGTAAAATTTAGCCCCAGGGTTTCCCCTGGGACATAACTGCAAGGTACTAACCTTTGATTGTGTCCAAAGCGCAATGGATTTCCACCAGGTCTACGCGATCGGTCTCGTAGAGTCAACGTTACCAAGCTTCTGAATTCTCGTGATGCTGAACTAAACGGCCTAAAATAGGGAAATAAGCGCGGGTGTAAACCCGATAAAAATATCAAACTAAAACTTTCTTTAACTTTATTTGTCTGAATTTCACAACCATCAAAACAATACAAAATCACAGTAAACGTTTAGCAACACATTTCAAAAAAAGTAAATATTTAAAGAAACGGCGCAGGGAAAGCTCTTTAGAGAAAGAAGCTTTAAACTTATACTTTGAAAAACGCCGGCAGCAAGACTAGAAAGAAGTAAATTAACGTGGACAGTATGAAAAACTAAACGCAAGGAACTAATGGGACAGCAGCCAGCATAGAACTCGCAACCGTTGCACCAAAAGCCCTTTTACAAAACGATACGATGGGAACACAATGCGCGAATAAAAACAAAACAATAACAATGCGACGTAAAATAAATGTGATAGATCTAAATTAGGGCTGCGCGTTGGCCTGCGGGCGGAATTGCGGGGCGGAGTTTTTTCAAAAAATTTTTTGCGGGGCGGGGTTTTTAAAAGCTTGCGGGCGGGATCCCGCGGGGGTTTTTGCGGGGTTAAAAAGGTTAAATTTTGTTGATAAAAATTGGTTAAGACAATAAATGCATTTATAATGTATAAAATCGTTAGTTTTTCCATGCATCGATAGGTGATAAAAAATTTTGTAGAATAAACAAGAGTTTTTAAGCAAAAAATGACCCGAAAGTTGAAAATTTTGGTTAAAAATGGTCAAATGTCAATGAAAAAATCACTTAAAAACGGTCGATTTTGCCCAAAGTTTCGATGAAAAAAAGAAAATCGGGGTTATTCAATTTGCGGGGCGGGTTTTTTCTTAAAAAATGGTGCGGGTGGGGTTTGCGGAGCGGATCCCACCCCGCGCGCAGCCCTAATATAAATAGAGTGAGAAAAGAGATGATGAGGGGTATGGCTTCGACCAAGCGCTCTATCCATTATACTACACGGAAAATTTGCAAAGGGTTCTACCTAGTGGCTTATGAAAAGAACTCATATATTTTTCAAACTTTTTGAGACTGTTTGACCCACTAGGAGTGCTCAATATCAGAAAATTCCATCATTTCAGAAATAAGGTCAACCATGAAGAATCTTTTGAGCTAAGTTTCAATATAGGTTTCGTATTAACAACTGAAAATGTTCCCTTGTTAGAAGTTATTGGATCTTTCAAAAGTGTTTCGACAGTTGATTCGTTACCTTTTATAGGGTGCGCAAAATTCGCATAAGTATTATTCTAGCGCCGCTATAAAAGGACACGTTTCGGTAATCGTTAAGGGTCGCCACAAATGCATGAAATAATCTATACGGCGTCGAGATGCGTGCAAATTAACGTGCAGATGCGTACAAATAGCGTGAAAATTTGTACAAATGCGTGAAAATTGATTTTTGGCGAGACGCAACTTTTTTCGTTTGGGACGATTTTTTGTTGTCGAGACAATTTACACATCCGTTGTAATAAAAAATTTGGCTGAATTTCAATAAAATCGTGTTTACTGAAAAGATTGGCATATAAGAATTAAATAAACACGATTTTATTGAAATTCAGGAAAGTTTTTATTGAATTGTAAGGGACCTCACAAGACCATGTAAGAGCAAAACATGGTTACAACGGTTTTTTTCGAGAAAAATCTCGTTACAACACATCATACAAATGTCACAACGGCTGAAGTTTATATCGATTTGATCCAAAAATAAATCCTTGTTACAGTGAGCAGAAATCTCGTTATAACCGGATTTCATGTAAGAGCATTTTTGCTCTTGTATGAACTTTGATAACATGTAAAAAATTTATTTTACGAAATAAAAACATCTTCGATGATTTAAAAAATGTAAAATATGTTATTTTTTATTTGAAAAATTAGGCACCAATACCTTTTCGGAAACGTTCTTCGATATGAACAACATAAGGATATGGTGCAGCAGTAGCGCCCATTTTTCTTTTAAGAGTCGGCACTTTGCCAGGTACAGTGGCGAACTAAAAAATTCCAATTATTTGTTATAATACTTTTATGCAGATAAAAAAATATAAATAACGCACATGAGCAGTAGGTATTTTAGGGCATTAATATCAAAGGACTACTCCACTCTGAAAAAGTTACCAGAATTTGTATATACTCGAAAAGTTTATGAAATTTGAAGCATTTTTTGTTTTTACAGCATGTTCTGAATCGTTAATGTCTTCGAAATAATCGCGTGTGAAGTTTCGTCTGTATATTACAACGAAAACGTGACACTAGATATTCTTTAATTGTTGATGGATGCAGAGAAACTAAGTCACAAATGAATACCCGGGATGTCGCATCATGCAAGGGGTTTAGAAACGGGGTCTCGCAATAAAATTTTTTAATACCCATCTGCCCACATGTGATAAATAATAATAATACCTTAAATTGATTGCACATATTTGCTAAGAATAGGTAAA
This sequence comes from Acrobeloides obliquus, assembly GCA_034698545.1. Classification (NCBI taxonomy): domain Eukaryota; kingdom Metazoa; phylum Nematoda; class Chromadorea; order Rhabditida; family Cephalobidae; genus Acrobeloides; species Acrobeloides obliquus. The sequence goes on from JAQGBS010003162.1 coordinate 9,268, forward strand.
TTTCCATCCTTGCTAAACTTTCACCTAGACAAATACGTTTTCCAACCGAAAAAGTGCACATTTCATCCACTTTTTTGAACTCCCCTTTTGAGTCTAGAAATCTTTCTGGTATGAACTCAGATGGATTTGGAAAGATCTATAAAATATACAGGGTTGCCCAATAAAAGTGCACTTTTTGAGATTTTATTTTTGCTGAAAATTTTCTGAAGTATCCGTGTTTTTAAAAAAAGAATTAGATCAAAAGACAACATTTTACCCTAGAAAATGTAATTGTTCAGCAAACATAAAATCCTAAAAAGTGCACTTTTTATTGGGCGATCTTTTACTTATAAGAAAGTCGGAAGAAAAGATTTTGTTGGTGACTTCTCCAAAAGATGTCTATTTTACATCTAGGGCCTATTCCTAAGTTGAACTGTACGGTCAGCCGTCAACCGTACAGTCAACCGTGCTGTCAGCCGTGAACCGTGCGGTCAACCGTAAGCCGTACGGTTCACTGTCAACCGTACGGTCAATCGTGAACCGTACGGTTCAACTTAGGAATAGGCCCCTAGTAGACTAATGAATCTTCAGAGGATCCAGAAGCTCCAGAGTATCCATAAAACTTTTGTGAATCTTCTGAAGTATCTGGGTCCTTTGGATCTTCAATAGTTTGTTAGCTGTAAAATAGGCATTTTTGGAGTATCCAATCTTTTAAATCCGTCAATCTTATATCATAAATTTAAAAAAAAACGTTTGTATACCTTTTCATCATTCATAACAACCGAAATTTGTGGGACAATACAAGTGTCTTTGGGAAGGTGATAACCTTTAACGATGACATCTTTGGTTGTGCGGTGGAATAAGTTTTGTGTAACTATGCTTCCTGCGCGTTGGATTTCCTGAAAATTGAAGTTTTTAAAGAGGCGTATGATGCTTCTTAATATTCAAGTACAGTGGTGTAATCAATTGGACTGAGGGGGCACCTCAGGATCCTAGAAAAATTATAAAATTTTCCCGTGGATGACCAAGTTGTTTTTTATTTTGAAAATATGTAGATTTTTAAATAAAATCGATTTGTGGCCAAAAATTAATAATAGTCATTTTTGCAAAAATGCGATTTTTTTGGCAAAAAGGCCTTTTGCAGAAAAAGTTACATTTACAAAACGAACTAAAAGTAACTCCTCCTCTTGTACCTGAAAAATTGTTTGCAAAATGCCCATTTTTAAAAAATTAAAATATACAGCTCCTCCGTTCCGAGGGGTACTAGATGATTAGCCTGTGGCCTAGCATCTAATTTTTCAATAGGTCCGTTGAAATCGATTATAAAATGCCCTACTTGACATGTAGCACTGATATAGTGTAAGGAAGGTTTATCTTCCATGGTGATAAAACGGTCACTGCCAATAACCCGGTCTATCTCTTCTTGGATTTTTTTCTGCACCTCCGGGTATAGCATCATGAAAAGTACGGCAAATGCTAAAATTTTAATACAAATTTAATAAAAATTAAATTGGTCATACCAAGAGTAGTGGTGGTGGTTTCTTGACCAGCTATCCATAAATCAGATAGGACACCAATGAGTTGTTCTTCTCTTAAAAAATAATATTTCCCTTTTTATATTTTGTTTTTAATATTTTTTTCAGCGTCTGTAACGTCGATGTTTGCAATGTCGAAATCTGTAACACCAGTGCGCGAAGCGTGCGTCGGGCTAGTTTTATTAAAAAAACATGTATCCCAAACATAATTTAGAAATAGGAAAGAAGTTATGATAAAAAAGTAATAATTAAAAATCTTACGTAAAATAATGCCCTCCTGCTTGTTGACTCATCTTTTCAATCTCTCTTAAATAAGCTTCACAAAAATCGGTCGGATCAGCACTCGACGAGTAATCGATTCTAGCCTTTTCTTCTTGAACATGCTTGTAATAGAATTTATATAACTCGTCACGATTGTATTTAATCTCATTATAGAAATTCTTGAAATAAGGCAATTTTCCGAAGAAATGGAATCGGCTTTTCATAATCATGACAGTAGGGTGTCCCAAGAGAACCATTTGTCTATCAACGATATGTTTGAGGTGGTAGAATTCTGATGATTTATCCTAAATGGGGTGATTAGGATAGATGATCAAGTAGAAAAGTGATAAGGCTATAGGTGGAAGATGGTGGTCCATATATAGACTCTAGCTAACAACTCTGCCTTGCTCTTCCGACCCGAACCCAGATCCGATCCGACCAGGCCCGATTAGATCATTCCCATCCGACAAGACCCGACATACCAGACCAGTCCCAACCCGACTCGACCAGTGGCGTAGGGAGAAGGGTCGGGTAGGGGGGGAGGGTGGAGCACTTCCCTCAAAATGGCTGATCTTTTTCAAAAAACATAAGGGGGCCCTTATGATTAGAGATTTATTGAAAATATAGCCCACTAGGAGGAGGGGCACTCCCCCCCCCCGCCCCTTGCCTACGCCACTCGGCCCGACTTGATCTGATTCGACAAGAATCGTCCAGACCCCACCAGGTCCGATCCGATCCGATCCGACCCGACCTGATACGACATTTGGAGGAGGGTGATAAAAATTCGCAAATTTTGGATTGCGTAATACAACACGAACAGTCCTTACCCCATCAAATCTATATCCAAAAAGTAAATTATTGATAATTGATCCAACAGCTATATCAATATGTT